>JASCZW010000693.1:0-92154 GCA_034211315.2 Aedes japonicus | reverse complement strand
GTGTGACGTTCTAGGCTTTTGAAACATTCTACAAAATTGTAGAACTCACAATTTCCATAAACTTTGCATAAAACACCAACTTGCTATCTTGTATTTTTTATTGAGATATGAAGCATTTTATATTGGAACCCCTTTCAAATCGGTTTTTGACGTAGACTACGTCTTACGGCAAGGGTAGGGTGTCAAACGAAAATCTAAAATATTGCGACCGTCACGAAAAACCGTACGTTTTGTACGTGAATAACTCAAATAATCCACGATAGATTTACATGATTTCTTCCTCAATCGGTCGGAAATTTTACCGCGCTCCAATTCAATTGTCAAACATTATTCTCAAACAATAGTAAACTATTGAAAATAACGCAAATAGAAGGTGATGTCTTATAAGTAATGTCATTTTGCAGAGTAAGTTTACCAAATTTCCTATCACAGATTTCAATTCGAAGCAAGGAACCGGTGGTCCCGTAGCAGCTGGTAAGTTCCAAGGCTCTCCCAAACAGCGATCGTCGCGATGAGGTAAAATGGCGGAGTATGGGGGCGCACAATCGCGTCGGTTTGTGCAAGCCGTTATCTTACCTCATCGTGGCGATTGTTTCGCCGCGACTTCGAAAACGCTGCTGTTTGGGGGAAAGCGTCCTTGGGGGCGAGCAACAGTTGGTGGAAATAATCTGTCCTTTTGAGGACAATACATTTAAATAAGAGTTGTTTATTGAAGAACTAATCTTAAATTTAGTTCGGTGTTCGATGAAGGGCGAGCCGTCGGTAAACATTTTACCCAGCTGGTTAGCGCAATCCATAAATTAATAATCTGTCCTTTTGAGGACAACCAATTTAATTAAAGAGTTGTTTATACAAGAATTTAACTTTTATTTCGTTTGGTTTGTGCGCCTAATATCATGGTACCGATTCGTTTACGCAACTGCAAAAACGCCTGCATGGAGGGCGAGTCGTCGGGAAAATTTTACCCAGCTGGTTGGCACAACCTACTAATAAATAATCTGTCCTTTTTTAGGACAACCAATCCAGTTCAGAGAGCTGTTTATATAAGAATTAAATTAATATTTCGGTCGGTTTGTGCGCCATTTAATCTAGTGCCGATTTATTCGTCACGACTGCAAAAATGCTACTGTGCGTGGGAGAGCCTCCGTGGAAGGCGAGCAGGACAATTCTCCGTCGGTGAAAAATTTTTCCTAGCTGGTTGACGCAACCCGCGTTGAATCAATAAATCAATTCAATTTCTTAATTAAGAGAGTTATTAGAATAAGAGTTTATCTTACATTTCGGTCGATTGGCACTCATATTGGATTTTGCCAAGTCGTTACTAGGCAGCAGTGTGCTATGCAGCAGATCCATAAAATCAGTGAAAATAAATCGAAGGCGCTTTCATTTATTTTCACCGAAAAACCCTACCAGATACAAATCCATCTTTGCTACTTTCAATTTAATATTCTTATCTTGAGAGTTTGTTTGATTGGGATTTTCGTTTCAAATTGTCGATTGGCAGCCAGTGGTATTAGCAAAACTTGTTTTCCCTTCGTCGCATACCTTATACCACACAAATTCCCTATCACGATCACCATTTTCGATGTCGAACATGATATACCGAACCAACCTTCTCTGTAAATTCCAATTAGTAGTGTGTTATAAACAATTGTTCTGCTGTGTTAACGATTCGCGTTGGATAGAGTCCTACCTCTAGGAAGAAAAACGTTTTGAGAAACATAGTGAAAGTGAGAATGCCTAACCGATTTGATCCAGAACGCTTGCGCAGATTCAGGAAGCGCATAAAGAGCGAACATACGGGAAATCCTCCAAAACGACCATGCACCGATGCCGAGCGAACTCGTAGTTATCGGGCGAAATTGAAAGCAGCAAGAGGTAATGCGTTGCCAATAACTAGGTGGGACGCTGGAGAACCTTAAACTCGATGTAGGAAATTGATATATATATATATAATTTAAATCAATTTGACAAAGTGCATGTCATTTTAGCTATTGAATATCTCTCTATGTTATCGCTACATGTTGTAATAAATTTCAACATAGTATTAATTGTATTCTGGTGAAGATACGAACCTACAAATGATATCGATACAAATAATGCGCTGAACATATTTTAATGCGTGATTATTTTCTCAGGTGTTTATTTTATTTTTATAAGAATGTATCATTTATTAAACAACCTTTTCTCCCATACCCATTGCAAAGAATAATGATATTTTATAAAACTCAGTCTCTTTCTTCTGCGAGATCTAATATATTTATATATATTTCGATTTCCTTAACGTTTTAGCCATAATGGATTCAGTAATTTACCTGAAATTCACATAAAAACATGAATAAAAATTTCACAAGAAAACCATAGACCATATTTTAGGTACGCATTTAACCTTATATTCCCAACTATGGCCTAATGTATTCATCACACAGTAAAATGTAGAATATAAAAGTTCTCAATGGAAAAGTAAGAGTGAGTGGTTGTGTATTTTTCGATGGGCTTATTCATACCAACACCTATATAACTAAATGAATATAGTGGGAATTTTAATGTTTTGAAATGGAATGGCTGATTGATCACATGAGAAAATCATTTAGATGTTATAAAGTAGCTTTATATTCCGTATAGTATACCGAATATAGCCGAATGCCCGGAGCGATAATATAAATAAATGCCTGGAGCGATGAAATAAATAAACTTAACTGAAATTCGTTCGAACAAGAATCCTTAATGATCCATCCATATCCATCGAAAGTTTTCGACTCAATAACCACCGTCCAACGATTTTTATTTTTGACGAATAAACATTTAGTAATGTCAAGCGATAATGATTAGAAGAATGAGCAAAACTATCATTAATTTAATAATTTTATATTCCCTAACAGATCCTCAACTATCTTCTAGGCCTTAAAGATAGTCCAAAAAAGGCCCTTTTCAGGGCCACCAAAGAGTTATAAAGAGTGTACAAGAGAATTTTCCCACGCACTGACTTCATAAAACCAAACGGCCCTTTTCACGGCCACCAAAGAGTTATAAAGAGTGTACAAGAGAATTTTCCCACGCACTGACTTCATAAAACCAAACGGCCCTTTTCAGGGCCACCAAATAATATCTCAAGAGCGTGCAATAGAATTTTCGTACATACTGGCTTTAAAACGCTGGTCTAATGTCCCATAGGAGCCGTACCCGTAATATTGTGACTTAAACTGCTTCTATCGGTAAGGGTAAGCGACCGGCACGAATAATTGAAACCCTTTTAACGCTAATAATAGCCACACAGAATTTCCCTGACAATATAATGCATCACTTGGTTTAACGTATAGTCTACGTCAACCGGTCGTGTCTTGTACACAACCCCACTGATTTTTTTTTTCACCACTCACTAGAAGTGTCTCCTCTCTTCGACTAGAGAAAGATGGAGAGTCCTCACCCCCCTTTCACACACCACACACTCTCGTCAGTCGAGATGTTTGTCGTTCTCTATTGAGCTCACACGAATGGGCGCAAAAAGGATTGTGCGCACGTAGTACTACACGCTAGTCCTTTGTCTTTACGGGCGGTGAACCCAGTCACTCGGCCGTTCACCCCCTCAGAACACTACTTGACTGTTTTTCGACAGCGAGAGGTATCGTCTCCCGCACTGAATCACTGTTTCTACACCCCCTTCCCCAAGGGATGCCGGGCCCTTCTGACCACGGCTGTGCACGCACTATTTTTCGGTACGATTCACAGTCACTATGCGTTCACTTTCACGTACTTCGGAAACCAACGTTCGTTCTCGACCCCTTGGCTCAGACCTGCTGGTATTACCAAGTGGGATTTGAATTTGCGTAACGTTCGTTCCTGCGAGAAATTCTCGTCACACTGCAAAACAAATCACGACCGTGAAATTCACGGTACCCCACGTACAATTCGTTACACACACGTAACACAAACGGTTAAAATACGGTTAACGGTTTAAAAGCGCGTGTGAAAAGCAAATGCTGATAACTGCCTAGAGCTTAAACGATCTACGTCTGCTCTCTATCAAGACTAGCCTAGACTAGGTTTGGATGCCTTATGGAAATGCTTTGAATTGCAGAGAAATAATTGTTGGCAAATGCAGGGCACCTTCTACTTTCCATTTGGTTGTTAGAATAGACTATTCGAACGTGTTTTTTTTTTAAAAAAAAACACCTGCACTCTTACTCTGCTGAACTACTAATGAAATTTTTATTTAATCGATTTTTAAAGCTACCCTGCGCTAACTAATAAAGTGCTGACGTATCATCATACCTGTCGATAGTGGTCCAAGGGTCGGTCGTCGTCGTTTCTGTTGTCCGGATGTTATCTGCTGATGCAGCTCAAATATTATGCGCGGTTTCGGGGTGTTGTCACCTGGATTGTCGTTGATGTTTTCTGTTGATGCAGCATACTGGAGGAATGACCGCTGGATCTGGTGTTTGTCACTAAGTGTTGATGTGGTCTGAATAATGCCTGAAGAATGTTTGCTGATGTCGTTACCAATTGAGTTCATATTTGAGGAATGCTTTGTATCTGCTGATGTGGTCCGAATAATGATTGTAGGATGTAACAATCTGGGTTTGTGGTGATGGCTCAGTTGGTAACTTAGATATTCAATA
The DNA here is from genome assembly GCA_034211315.2 of Aedes japonicus. Taxonomy (NCBI): domain Eukaryota; kingdom Metazoa; phylum Arthropoda; class Insecta; order Diptera; family Culicidae; genus Aedes; species Aedes japonicus. The sequence continues at coordinate 87,535 of JASCZW010000693.1, read as the reverse complement.
AAATGGCTTTATTGAATGTTACTCAAAACTCAAAATCAAACGGTATAAATGTGGACATGAAAGTTTCTAATTTTGAAGAATTTGGTATGGAGTTTTTATATTATTATGGCCAATTGAATGCAAACCAATTACCACAGACAAGCCGTTTTGCATACGAGTTTTTTTTTCAAAATCTTATAAGTAATAGTAATTCATTATAGATGAATTAATGTACCAGAAACTGTATGGACACCTGAGCCTACCCAGTGGAGGACCCGGATGCGAAAACTACCTATAGGTGCCTGTACACTCAACAATTACAATTTAAATTATGTTGTTACGTTCTTTTTTGTATTTTATTTTACGACATGATATTCTCATATTATAATTTAAGGAGCAGTAAGCTGTGTCAATCATTTTAGTGAGCTAGTGTGTACTAAATCATCATTAATCAATTTTTTTTTCACTTTTCTTCAAACCGTCATCCAAACTAGACGTTTTTGTACCACATAAGCAACATTACTGCATTTAAATTCAGTGCTTATGTCGTACATAGGAATATATTATGCAAGGAAACGGAACAGCACTTAGAAATTGAAGATATACTATTCTTTAGTTGATATTTAATTTCAGATCATCCATAGAATTTCTAGTTTTGCAAAGTTTAATTTTTTTTTATTTTAACTTGTCCATCTCGATTTGTTTTTCAGCATTTCACAATAAAATTTACTTTGAAATTGCACTTCTGAACTTCAACTACTATATTAATAAAAGACTGGCATGCGCATATAAGCGGTATATGAATATATTCAAAGATTTTGTTAAGTGGTATCATGATGAGAAAAGCGTTTTATTTCAGAAATTATCATACCGTGCGCTTCGATCACTCCAATTGCTATCTTTGAAGTATAACTGGAACAGAATAAAGAAATATTTAACAACATATCTTATAAATAATATCTCTTATTGTAATTTTTGTTTTGATGTGCGTAATGATCTATTGTTTTTCTAGCTTTTACAGGACTAGTAGGATGTTAATACATAGCTATTTTTTTTCCGTACCAATCCATTGGATGACAGTTATATTTTGTACATACGCATATTATGTTTTTGTATTGACTTACTGTGGCCGCTTTTTACATGGTCAAATAATTTAAATTGTGTCTTGAAATTCCATTTACACCATTAAAGTTTGAAATTTGTATAAATAGCATTTTTTATCTTTTATGTTATCTTCAATGTTTGTGTGAGATAAGTAAGATTCTGTATATATATATATATATATATATATATATATATATATATATATATATATATATATATATATATATATATATATATATATATATATATATATAGTTATATATATATAGTTATATATATATATATATATATATATATATATATATATATATATATATCTATATATATATATATATATATATATATATATATATATATATATATATATATATATATATATATATTGATATATATACAGCAATTCCATGAAAAAAGTTATACGATCTCTCAGAATTTTATAATATTCGGTAGGATTGTTCAACATCGAAAAATATTAGACCCGTATTTTTTTATTTCGTTATTAGACTGGACCTTTCTGCGTTAGACTGGTCCAAAAAATCGTGATTTTTCAAAATCTTCAATTTTCAAAAATTTATAACTCCTAAACCGTTTAACCGATTTTAGTCATTTTTGGCCATTGTATTGGTATTTTTTTGAATTTCCAAGCAAAAATACGAAACCTTTGAATATATCAATTTTTGTATGAAAAAATACAAAACAAATAGTTTTTCTTGAATTTGACTGCGAGGGGCCTCAACGACTCCTTGTTTTAGTATTTTTAAATGAAAGAGCATTCAATTTTACATAACATATCAAAAAATTGGAGATGTTCTGCGTGTCGTTTTGGAGATACAATTTTTTAAATAATAAATCATTACTCTTCATTTTATACATCACCTGCCTGTAGAAACGATGAAGATGCATGGTAGATTACCATGCGTCTCCATCCAATCAAACCTATGACTAATGAAATCTATGAGTTACTTACAAACTTAGTATAACATTCGAATCAGTCTTTAAGGCTTTCCGTTAACCACACAGACCAATTGCTATTTTTTGACGATTACCTTTTCAAATAAATAAGGCTTTAAAATTTCAAATATTTTTGCTTAGTGTAAGTTCCAAGAAAAAACACTTTAAAGCCGCGCGACATGATGAACATGTTAAAAAATAAGAAAAACACTTTTATACATTTATTTTTATTTATTAAGTTTTTTCATAACAATTTTATACATTTTTCTTCCGTTGAAAATGAATTTTGTTTCACAATAATATACTCTTCGTTTTGAGGCTTAAAACTATGGAATGACTGAGTCCCTGAAATTTGCTTCACACGTGTGTAACGATTTTTTAATTTTCTTTCCATTTTATTATAGTCGGATTCCGAAAAAAATTGATAGTGTATTTTCGAGTCTGGCTTAGAAATAGCCCATGAATAAAGTTCTTCGGCCGTTGTTATGTGATGATCTTGCAAACTGGCTTTCGCAGCATTTCGTTTCAATACGCCTCCCAAAGCATCACAAGGGCCCTTTCCATGACAAGTAGCGAAAAAATTCCACTCGGCATCTATGCCAAAATCTTTTGCATGTTGCACAAATTAAAAGCGGTCATTTTATTTTTGTATTGGCTTCCAGATCCATCTGAGAAGAAATAAATTTTCTCTAAACCTGATAACTTACTTTTTATGAACGCTATGCATTGAGTCAAAAAAGACGCACTGCGACATGATTATGTTTAGTGAAATCAGCAATTGCAATAAAACTGGTAAACTTCAAATCATTTGATTCTTCATCTTTAAAATAAATAGCACAAGGGTGAATAGTACATTGAGCGTTTGCCCAATGAAAGCCTTGAACTGCATCCTGCACAACGAATGAATGATTCTCCGAAAAATCACAGATTATGATACACTCAGTAGCTTTTAAATTGTTTTTCACGTGTTTTAAATAGTTTGCCTGTCGCTCAGCTGTAAAGTTATGTGGCAATAAATTGAGTAATTTTTCTAAAAAAGTATCAATAAATTCTTGTGTGTCCATTTCAACTAAGTCCAAACTGCATCTTTCTGCTTGACGCCATTGTTTAAATTGTAATGATTCAACGTGACCGTTATTAAGAATGGTCATAAGTTCTACCGCCAAAATTTGCATTCCCGGACAATTTTCGCAACATTGCTGCCAGCAATGCTCATTTGAATTTTGACAAATTATTTTTGAAAACATATCATGGTAGGACTGAACACCATCTGGAAGTAATTGTTTACTTTGGAGTGTTTTAAAAATCAATTTAACGTTTTGGTGGTAAATGCAAACGCACACCGTATGCGTGCCACTTGTTCCTGCCAAAATGCAGTGTTTTGGACGGTTACTGGCGAACATCGAAAATCCAATCTTAATATCAGGATGAGTATTTTTAAATATGGAGTACGCCTCTTGCAAATTGCATAAAACTAACCTTCTTTGTATGTAGATCCTACCTTCTTCATTGTTGGATATCAAATAATCCCTTTTTCCCGGGCACACACGACTTATATCGTCGCTATTATAAAAATTACGAACACGCATTAGCGTTTCCTCTCTAACGAAGCTCTACTAATCCTCTTTTTAGGCACTGACATTATTCCCTCCTGTTGTTGTAATACTTTCACTTGGTTGGCCATATATTGGGAAACATCAAACTCTTGCATAATCCTATATGTAGACCAACTTTTGGGCAGTGTGGTTAAAATCCTATACCGCTCATTGCTATCTTTTGTTTCCTTAAATTTATCCTTAAGCTGTGTTAGCATTTCATTATCGTCAGACAAAAACGTGTTATTGGTGGTACCGATCGATTCATAGCTGGTTGTTTCCAATGAGCCTGTAAATAAATATAACAAATTATTGATTAAAAATTGATTGATTGGAAATCATGCAAATAATTTCTATTTTATTATTTACTTTGGTAGGGAAAAGGAACAATGCCGGACGGTCCTGCAAGGGCAATCGTTTCGTGACTGGTTGCTTCTGCACGATTCTAAAAGAATGTAAAAATAAAAATGTTCCAGTAACAATTGCAAGAGAAGAATTCAAATTAAAACAGAATTATATGAACTTTTATATAACATACCTGTAGTGCCTATACTGGATGGTCCTGTAATGGGTTCTTCGGTCATGGTATCAATGTGCTTATACAATTTCTTGTAGCAACTTTGACAAATGAAAGAGCTACTCTCATCAATTTTAACCTTTTTTTCCACAGCATGGTCGTACAATTTTGCGTTGATTTTTCTGGAACACGAACTCAACACCCAAACACTACAAATTGAACACTTACGTTTCATTTTACGATATTCTTTGATATAACTGTTCTGATATGATACTTTGTTTTCAACTGGTAACTTCTTACATAAATTTCCGTGTTTTATATGATGTTTATATTGTACCTACGATCAAGTGAAGTGAACTGCAGCCTAGACTACAATAGGTATTGAATTGTTTCTCGGCTGTAGCGATCAGGTCTATTTGCAGACGGGAGCGAGTAGAGCGGAATTTCTAAAGCGAGAAAGCAACAGAATAACAGATAACGCAAGCGAGCGACGAGTATGAAATGAAAGAGATGTTGTTCACTCTGCTGCTTCTCCGCTTTAGAAATTCCACTCTACTCCCTCCCGTCAGCGAGTAGACCTGATCGCTACAGCCGAGAAACAATTCAATTCAATCTCACAGGTCGATAAACATTCTACATCTACAGTAGGTAGTCAATACGTATCAACGGTTCTTCTTTTAAATAATAATACCAATGCCCCTCTGTGTAACGAAAAGAATGTTAGGTAATCAAATTGTCAATATCTACCTAAAGTCTCATTAGTCTTAGTTGCTATAATATTATATAATTATGTCAAGTAAATATTATTTATTATATAATATTTACTTGACATTCTGTGACCTACTCATAGATTTCATTAGTCATAGGTTTGATTGGATGGAGACGCATGGTAATCTACCATGCATCTTCATCGTTTCTACAGGCAGGTGATGTATAAAATGAAGAGTAATGATTTATTATTTAAAAAATTGTATCTCCAAAACGACACGCAGAACATCTCCAATTTTTTGATATGTTATGTAAAATTGAATGCTCTTTCATTTAAAAATACTAAAACAAGGAGTCGTTGAGGCCCCTCGCAGTCAAATTCAAGAAAAACTATTTGTTTTGTATTTTTTTCATACAAAAATTGATATATTCAAAGGTTTCGTATTTTTGCTTGGAAATTCAAAAAATACCAATACAATGGCCAAAAATGACTAAAATCGGTTAAACGGTTTAGGAGTTATAAATTTTTGAAAATTGAAGATTTTGAAAAATCACGATTTTTTGGACCAGTCTAACGCAGAAAGGTCCAGTCTAATAACGAAATAAAAAAATACGGGTCTAATATTTTTCGATGTTGAACAATCCTACCGAATATTATAAAATTCTGAGAGATCGTATAACTTTTTTCATGGAATTGCTGTATATATATATATATATATATATATATATATATATATATATATATATATATATATATATATATGTATATATATATATATATATATATATATATATATATATATATATATATACTATATATATATATATATATATATATATATATATATATATATATATATATATATAAATATATATATATATGTATTTCAGTCTGTGATCTGTATCATATTGGATCAGCTTATGAAAGCATATGAGTCCTATACGATTTGCAGTGAAAGATGCGTTTCAAAATTTTATTTATTGAATATATGATACAACATAGCGATCATTAACTAATCATTTTTAGGAAAAGTAGTAATTTGCAATATCTCAGCACATTTACTGGTACATATTTGCATTGCGGTATAATATTTGTTTAAGTGCAAAAAACATGTGTACAATTTTCAAGACAAATCTACTTAGCATTTTCCCGAAAATAATGAGTTATAACATGAGGTAGTTATGCATCCTCCAACATTATACTCCAAAGAGTTCTCGAATGTTCTAGAACACTTGAAGTTAAACTACCCCACATGTGTTCATAAACTAAAATGAGACTTTGGTATTTGTACACTTGACTTTAGAATATTTGCAAATGGTGATAGACCATCCAAAGAGTGTATATTAGATTATAAACTAATGTGAGGTTTTGGCGCTTGTCAATGCGTGAGGGTTAAGGTTAAGATCAAAATGTGAAAGCGATTGATCTCAACCCAAGCTATCAAAAGTTCTGATAAAAGGGTGTTTTTTGGCTTAACCAGTAAATCGAGGGATTATGATGAGAATTCTATTCAGCTTACTTTTTAAGTTATTAACCGCACTTTGTAGTTCGCATTCAATGTTTCAGCTTCTAGCAGCATAGTTATAAACTCCTAAAAAAAAAACTTTGAGGTTCATGAGGTTGTAGAGAATGCTATTCAGCTTAAAAAGTACCTCAAACGAACTGGACGAAAAAAAACAAAAGACATCTTTATTCGACATTTTTGATCTTCTTCAATCCTGCCACAAATTATTTTTAGGGTCATGTGTTGTGAAATAATGATTTACTCAAATTTGATGGTTTTTTCTTAACTAAATTAATTTTTCATGAATACTTATTACCTAGTCTCCAACTCGAGTCTTCCTCTTTCAAACCGGGGTACTCACCACTGTGCCATATGAACGTGGTTGGTTATGCTATGATTTTACTCGAAGCATTGATTCCATGCATAAGTACTTTTTTGTTCCCTATAATATTATGTGATCCAGATCACTTTTCGAATATAAATAATCGTTTTGACATTTTTTAAAGTCTTACTCGGAACTTTACGTATACTTCAAAAAGTAGGAAAGTAGTTCAACATAGGGATTGTATGCGTATAATGGACCCTGTTTTCATTTAATGGACACCCTGCCATATTTTTGCAAGTGTTTCGTTATTATCGCATTTAACCTAAGCATTGTAAGTTAAAACACATAGTATTAACACTAAAACAAAGGTAAGAATATGATTCCTCACAAATTTCACACATAAAACATCATTATTAATTATTTTTACCTCAGCACTGCATGGTACAGTGATTTATAAGTATTTTCGTTAAAGGAGAGAAAAAAGGAAACTGATCATATAAATAAATTGTAGATAATAAAAAGGCATTTTCAACACGTTAATACTTAGTACTTATATTCAATTTTACTATGCAGTTATGAAAACAATGACAAATTGTAAAAAATGTATAAAACTGTGAGGGTCCATTATACGACTGATTGGAAGTGCTTTGTTGCCTATTTCCAACCCCTCATTTCTTTTTGTAAGCAAACTGAACTTATTTTATGCTCACCGTCTAAATTGGAAATTGTTGATCAAAATGGGAAAAATGGAATCTGAAGTGAAACAGTGAATTCGAGCGATTCAAAACAATGTTCCGATAAAACAGGCGTGCAAGCAGTATATAATTCCACGCTCTACCGTGAAGTATTGTCTCGGGAAAAGCTGGTCTGGAAGAGCTAGGAGAGGTCTACCAAACGGCCCGTCTACCAAACGCAACGTCTTCCAAACAAGGGCTACCAAACGCAACGCAAAGTCTTCCAATACAAAGTGATCAGATTGGATGAATTTGGTGGCATTTTGGAGTTGGCAATTAGGGCTAGCACTCGCTTTCGACCCATTTGTACAAACCTTACAAGTTTTGTATTAAAGGTCGAAGACTGGAACAAAATTCATGTAGGTGCTTTTGCCTTTATAGAGGCTTTTAGTCATCGCCTAGTACGCCTCTTTTATAATGGTTGTGTAGAAACGTATTTCATAAGGAATGAGGAATATTCAAAAATTGAAAATAGTGTATACGGATAATCTGGATGATCTATCCCAGCCGCATCGTGAAGGTTCGTATGCAGCATCATCTAATGAAGCAATAAGCAATCTGAGGAAAAAACTAAATCTGAGGAAAAACGAGCTGAACGCATAAAGAACGCAGAATTTAAGAAGTTGTTTATGATCACAAAATTGGATCAGACCCAAGTAACCACAAGCATTATATTATTGCACTTAATCAACCCAAAATCAACATCGGTATTGCGGGATCGCATCAATTCAACAGTTGTCAAGTAATGAAGCGTTAGATTAGCTTAAGAATGTAGTGATGCATTACCAATACAGTAATGCTACTTTAGCAATGTCTTATGACATTACAAAAGATTTAGCATTAGTTCGATCTTAGTGGAGCCCTTTTCAGTTTTAATCCAACTTCAATGATGCACTAGATGTAATACATATGCCCTATATATGCATGATATTACAGCCTCGTGGTTACTTGGGGAAATTGTCACGTGTGAAGAACAATAGCCAGACCGGCGGTGTTTTGAAGGATTGTTGAATTTTCAAATAGGGTAAGGGGATGTAATCAACAATCAATATGCAACTATCGATTTGAAGTTGGTTCACTGTTGTAGAACCCCTTGGTCCGAATTACACCTTGAAGCCAGCACCTTGTTATACATATTTGCGCCTATGTTTTGATTTGCTGTGTTATTTTGACAGAATATTTGAGAGTGTGTTCATGTGAGTTCATTATAAGGGGCGCATTAGTAAGCTTGGGACGAAGGTTGGGACCGATGTTCTAGTACTGACTAAGCCAAGAAAAAAATCGTTTTTGTATGGGACCTACTGGTCTTAGAGTTAGTCTATGATGTAATGTTAGCCTAGCTCCTTCATTCGGCCAATGTACCAAATGTATCATTAATTTAGCGATAATCAACAAAATCATGTTGCTGAGTGGTTAAAAATAGCTATCATTTGTTGATCACATTGCAAATAAATATGTTTCGGACCCAAATATATTATCATTACTTTTCTATCAGTGTACGGGAACGAATATATTCTGGTCATGTATGTATTTTGTTCACTTTGCTGTAAAATACATTACATACACACTTAGATTTTTTTACACAAATCTGTAAAATTTTACCGAATTCTCAACAGCTGATCGTTCGGTAATGCTTTTTTACAGATTTCGGTGAAATTTTACAGATATCTGTAAAAAAAATAAAAAATTGGATTACTGAACGTTCAAATGTTGAGAATTCGGTAAAACTTTACAGATTACTGTAAAAAAATCTAGGTGTGTTCATTCGAAAGCTAAGAATGTTATCTACTTAAAATTTACATTTAAATGTTGAGTTGTTGTAATTTAGTGTCTTAGGGATAAAAATGTGTTGAACTTTTCATTTTTTATGGTTTTTTTTTCATGTTTTTTTTAAAAAAACAGCAGTGGTTGATAGAACAAAAATATGGCTTTTACGTGCTCTACATCTCTCTGTTTGACACAAACCTTCTATCTTGCTTAGTTTTTTATTAATTTGAATGCAACATGTTTATTAATTTGAAGGCAACATGTGCCTGAATTCAAGCCAACCGTGGTAATGTCTGTGCGCAGGACGCACAGCACACTTGATTACCGTGCTGCTTGGTGTCCAAGGAGAAGAATGTAATAGCTCAAATGTTTTCGAAACAGTACCACACGGCTTCCGGAAAACAGCTATGTTTTTTTCCAGAAGAGTTAGCAGATAGTCATCTCGGCTACGGTTACGCCAATTGTTTGGCATAGGCAGTCCAAATAGAATTTTGAGTTACAGCCAATTTAAGACTACCATGTACCAAAACAAAATAAAAGTTCAACCACTCCGTAGAATATGAGATTTGACGATCTGCGTAGAACAATTTTTTCCTCAAATATCATTCCCGAAATGTCCCTGAAAATATGAGTAACTTTTTTTTTTTTTTAATATCTTTATTATCGTGGCTCTCAGCCTCCTGGGTTGGTTCGCCAAATATGAGGAACTGCATCACAGATTGTAATAGTTTTATTTAATACCTATACTGTAGCTAGATAGATTTCAACACAGGTGTTGTTACACATTGGATGCGTTTAGAATGTTTTCTATTTGAAGGTGGTTATAAGTAATATATACAAGTCCAAAATATATGCGTTACCCTATTTGTCTATAGACATCGTATAACGAATACGTATACGAGATAACAAATTGGTTTAGCAGCGTCAGAACAATCATTTTAATCAAATTAGTTGATATGCGTATTTTGGACCCGGGTCTATAATGCGCATTATAGACCCGGGTCCAAAATAAGCAAATGGGTCCAAAAAAGGCACATTATGATCAGCGCAAATTATTGATGTTTACCAGGAAAACCTAGCCTCAAAAATAGAGTTTACTATAATTTTGTGTAAATAACTAGTTATTTTCATCAAATGTGGGATTGTTGTACAAATAGTTAATAAAATTCTTATGGAATACATCGAAAATGCTCAAAGCTTCGACTAAGGCGTCCATTACTAGCATATAAACCCTATATGTATTGTCAATTTTTGGAAATTGAAATTGGTTGGAAATCATTTATCGGACTTTGTAGGAGTTGGCATCGTGCATGTGGTTGGATGCAGGACTAGGGAAGCAATATTGGGGAGAGGTAGTCATAATGGCAGCAATATGGCTGCTATGAAATGAACGCTCATACAAATATTTTATTAAAACAATAAATTAACCATTTAAGTTTAAAATGAAGTTGAAAATAACACCCCGTACGCACTACAACCTATATTAAGTGATATAGAGTATCTTGATATCGACATTTATGCATCAAATTTTCACTGTAAATAACGTGCATGGCATTTGATATCAAGATACTTTATATCACGTAATATAGGTTGTAGTGTGAACACCCCGTGATGTCATGTGTGATTGTCATAAATCAAAAAATATTAAAATTAATATCACACAGCGGTGATGACATTAAATAATTTTATTGGCTTGATTTGAATGAAATTTTGAATTGATTCAGAACTTTTTTATGAATTGAAACAAATAGAAAGCAACAAATCATTTTGTTGATTCAAAACAGAGTGATTTCTTAGGATGGCAAAATACTTTGTTCAAGCTATAAATTAATCATTTGAATTTGAAAATAAATGTGATTGTTCTGAATCACACAGCGGTGATTACTTTAAATAATTTCATTGGTTTTATTTGAATTAAATTTTGAATTGATTTGGAACTTCTTTATGAATTGAAACAAGCTTTGTTTGGAATACCAACAAAATATTTTGTTGGTTCAAAGCAGTGTGATTTCTTTGCGTATACGGTTAGTACATTGATTGAGTGAGATTTATTGAAGTACAGAGCCAGTTCGCAACTAAAAACATATGAACTTGAAGGTTGAATTGAATAGAAACAAGAAACTTTTCTTGAACTTTCAAGTTGTTTTAATTGTTAATGACACTTTAATGAAAATTATATTTTGCCTGTACGTAAAGTGTCTTGTTATTTAGCAAAAAAGTTCCATGAAACTGAATTTTTACTAAATGTGAACTTTTGAGTTCTCATCTCAAGAAAAAAAAACAAACTTTTTTGGTTGCCTGGGAAGGTCTCTATATCTCAGATGATTTAGAACACTTGAAAATGAAGATAAGCTACCCAAAATGTGTCCATAGATTAAAACCATTAAAACCACATGGTTTGACACTGGTAAATAAATACGGAAAATGTTAGTTGATTTGATAATTCAGATAGGCTTCCCAAAAACGAGTCCATAGACTAAAACTTGACACTTGTGAATACGTCCGAAAATGCATTTAATATGGTGATTGATCTCAAGATCTATAATCCAAGAAGTTCTCGGATGACTTCTAGCTTTTGAACATTTATTGATGTAATATAGACTATCCAATATGTATCTATACTAAATTTAAGCTATTCCGCTAGCGCAAGCGTCACAAATGAAACTCTGATGCGCTGATTGATCTGTATCCATGATTTCACGCAAACAAATCACTCTGCTTTGAATCAACAAAATGATTTGATGCATTTAAACCGTTCGTCATCGAGTGCAGTCGCGTTTTTAACGACCTCCGTATTAAATCTTTACAATATTTCTTACGCCGCGCGCAAGACCCGAAAAAGTTAAAGTCATCATTATGAATTGCAGTGTTACGTCGTGCAATATCAGTAACGATCGCTTCATGTGGAAGTGTGAATTTTGCGACAAGTGTTATCACGCGGCTTGCATAGGTGTTCAACGGCATCAGGAGCAGTTATTATCATTGTACATGATACCTCTTTGCTCCGATTGCCAACATCATCTTAAAACAGGAATCGACACACGCAAAGTGCTTTCCCAACAGGAGCAGATTATGGATTCAATTAAATTTCAAACGGATGCCAATCTTCAAGTAGCTGCTGACCTCAAAGTGCTCAAAAAGCTTAGTTCAATAAATGTGTTGTTCGATAATATTGAGGTCCAACTTAAAGAATCGGTGACGAATGTAAACGAAACTACATCGTCGACAGTTGAAAACGCTGTGTCGTCAATATCGCGCGACTTCGAGCACATCTCGGTCAATAAGTCCGATGAGCTCGTGGCTATAAAAAAGCATTTAACATCGCTGTTAAATATTTCAAGTCGCATTGCAGAGTACGTGAAGGATCTTACGAATGATTTGACCAGAGAACTGAAAAAAATCTGCAATGAAGTCCAGACCTTGAGCGGCGTAACCATTGACATGGCCGCTCATTGTAATCAACACACTGCTAACGCATCTGTTCAAACGCGTGATACTTTGAATGAAGTAAAAAATATAGCCAATACAGTTGGTGATATTTTTAATGAAGTAAAACCGCTTGCTAGTGCAATTAACACTTTGGACAGCAATATTAACGCTGCTCGTTGGGCACCAGCAGTGTCACCCCCCAGCCTTATGAACGAATTAAATACAGCTGATCGTGACGCACAGGTAGAAAATGAACTCCAAGAAGGATGGCGCACACTAGGGTCGAAACGAATTTGGCGCCCTAACTGGACTGAATATGATTTACGAAGGCAACGTCATGTTCAGCAGCAGAAGGCCAGAGATAAGGCAATAAAGCGAAGGAAAGCAAATAAAAAACAATGGAACAGGAGCACCAATGGTTTCAACAGACATCTTCAACAAGGATTTTCGGGACGTCAGCAAACTAGCTCTAGGAACAATATCAACAACAACATCTGCAGCGGCAACAACACAAATTACACTAATCGTATCGGTCATCAAAATAGTCACCCAGCAGTTCTTCCAATGGATATGGATCTACTTGCAGCAGCAAAGGTGGCATTTTCCAGGCCCCCTTCGGCTGAAACCCCGCGTTGGATCGGATTTCAACGTGGTGAGACATTAAACCCATACCCGATAGATCATCAGCTACCGCAACCGCATCCAAGCCCATTTACCCCACCGCCTCCAGGAAACTCTTTAACATCGTGCGATACGTGTGCACATAGGCATTCATTTTTTCGTCCAAATTAACGCTCTCTGCAGAGGAAGTACCCGACGATTTTATGGATTTGACGAGCACTCAACATGAGGAAGAGGAGGTAATTAGTTTAAATAGTTTAGATAGGTCACATAAATTACAGAGTTCATTGCAGGCTTTCGTTCCGGTCGGTTGTGTGTCGCTTTTCGCTCGCCTGCTTGTGCGCGCGTGTGAATTTGCAATTAATTTCCATTCTTTCTCCGCGTGTAATCGTACCTCCACGTAGTTGTGAAGGAAATCAATGGTAGTGAATTTCTAACGCGATAAAAGGTCTACGCGTCCCGGAAAATTATTAAAATTATTGAAAGCGTTTAACCGCAGTTCACGTTTTTCATTGCTTGCGCGTGATGCTTGCAAAGAAGTGCAAATCATTCTGATTGTCTATGTGTGCGGGAGTGAGCAATTCGCATAATGGATTACCGTTATAAAGTTGCTCGAAAGTGTTTTATTGTGTAAAGAATATGTGTTGTGAAAATGATGCAAAAGAAAATTATGGGCATTATAAGTTTCAAGAAAATCTGTGTTGGTGTATTTCACGTATACGGGTAGACGAGTTTGTAATCGTAGCAATCGACATGTTTTGGTTGATTGTTTTCGAGAGTGGATGGGTAAAACGATGAAGGGGGCTGAGGAAATTGACGTTTGCAGCAAATCGTTAACTGATCTATTTCAGTTTGCCTTCGCACACATGCACGGAATCGCACACATACAATATTGTCAGTTTATGTACAGATTACAGAACTGAAGAAAACAGAAAAGTGGTGAGCGCATCGAGCGAAAGCATCAACAGCAGGAGTGTTTATCTGTTGTGATTCATAGTGGTTGTGTGTTGGCAGTAATTTGCATCGCATAAGCGGCAACAACGCCAACAACGGTGTCGTCTAGTACGACGTCTGTGGCAGTAGCACCTCGTCGCGCGTCGCGTTGTTCTGCGTCGGGGTTTACTAGTGTGCGTGTGCAATTCGTTACCTGTGAAGCTGAAGTTGGAAGAGTGTTGCGTGTCGCGGGATCGCGCTGTTGTGTGTTGGTGATTTTTTCCTCAAGCGAGGTCAGGTCCAAAGCAACCGAGGTCATAATCGAGTGTATTTATCTTTTTGATTCTGTTTCCTGAAACCAAGTGCCGGTATCTGGAACTGGATTTTAGTGGAAGATACCACAACCATGCCAGGGTGAATTTTGATTCGGTGTGCAGGCTTGGTTTGTAAATTGATCGGTGCAACAAGAGTGTATTGGGCACAGATATGTTACTTTCGGAAGGTTTCCGACACGTCGGCGACGGTCGGGTTGATGTGGACGAGTGTCAACGGCAGCAGCTGCAGGATTTGGCCATCTGGGACATCGAGGAGGGCTGGTTTGCAAAGCAACAAGTAGTTTGTTTCTACCATGTTTTGAAGACAATATCTCATATTCTATATTATTTTATTTCGTCTATTTTGTTTTGTTTTGTTTTGTTTTTCGTTATGCTTGTCTCTTTTCAGTCACATTGGACCGGCCCATAGCTTTTGGTGGATAGTGCAACATACTTTCAGCGTATCGTTAACCAAAACGAACCCTGCTACTAACCTTTCCCAAACTATCCAACATCCCAGTGATTTCTCGTGGAAGTGCAGAGGATTTCTCGGCTTCCTTCAAAGCGAGTATCATGTCAACACGTTCCTTCCCATTCCCTATTTGACCAGCATTCGGACACGGCCGGCGCCGGTATTGCTTTATGATGGATCACCAGTTTTTACACATTGAAGATGTATGTTAGTCCCAAACATCATCTGTTGGTTCTTTGTGCAAATACAGCTGATCTGGCAATAACGGAATTGCATCCGTGGGCGGTCAATCATGCTCATGCTCATGCTCAGATAGGTCACATAAATTACAGCACGATAACAACATTAAAAGTAAAGAGGTACTAGTGTATTGCCAGAACTTTAATAGGATGAAAAGTGCCGTTAAAGTTAATGAAATTTATAAGCAGGTGGCTGCATGTAGCTTTCCTGTGATTTTAGGAACAGAAACGAGTTGGGACGCTAGCGTTAACAATGAAGAAGTTTTCGGTGATCGATTCAATGTTTTTAGGGATGATCGCGATAAATTTTTATCTAATAAAAAATGTGGTGGAGGTGTTCTTGTAGCAGTTAGTGTTGATTATAATAGCGAACAAATTGAATCTTGCAAATGTAAAGAATTCGACCATGTTTGGGTCAAATGTCTTATTGGAGAACAAGTTCATATTTTTGTAGCAGTATATTTTCCTCCAGAATATGCGAGAAAAGATTCGTTTGAACTATTTTTTAGTATTGCCGGTACTATCATTTCAAAGTTTGAGCCCGAAACAAATGTGCACATATACGGTGATTTTAACCAGAGGGCAGCCAATTTTATTATTGACAATGAAAATGAGTCCCTTTTGTTACCGATTGCAGGGGAAAATGAAACGCTCCGTACTCTATTTGACAAAAGTTCTGAAATCGGGCTCAATCAAGTAAATCACGTGAAAAATCAGAATAATTGCTACTTAGATTTAATGTTCACTAATATGACCGATGATTTTTGCGTATCAGAGTCACCTACTCCTCTTTGGAAAAATGAAGTGTTCCACACTGCAATTGAATACTCCATATTCGTGCACGACAAAACCACAATGATAGATAATAATTTATCCGAACCATACTATGATTTTAGTAGGGCTAATTATGTATTTATCAAAGAAAAATTAAATATTATTGACTGGCAAACTGTACTACGTGATCATGCTGTAGGTCAAGCAGTGGATGCGTTCGACCAAATTTTGTATGATATTTTAGAACAAACAGTGCCCATGAAACAAAAGAGAAAATCTAATCTCAAATCCCCAGTGTGGTATAACAGACTGGTTACTAATCTCAAAAACAGGAAACAAAAAGCTCATAAAGCATACAAGAGAAATAAAACTGATGAAAATCTATCACTTTATCTGGCCATATGCGATCAACTGAGTTTAGAATTAAAAAATGCATATGAAGAGCATAATACACGGGTAGAGAATAATATTAAGTCAGATCCTAAATCTTTCTTTAGCTATGTTAAAGAAAAACGTGAGTCTAAGAACTTTCCGTCAAAAATGCATCTAGACAACAGGACCGGCAACACAACAAATGACATTAGCAACTTATTCGCTGATTTATTTCAGGACATCTATACTTCTCATGACGATAATGAGCGTGACTTGCAATATTTCTCATACCTCCCCGAGCCAATGACGGACATTTCAGTTGATAATTTATCTGTCAGGGAAATCTTACATGCGCTTGAAACTTTGGATGCTTCAAAGGGTGCTGGACCAGACGGCTTACCACCTATATTTTTAAAATCTCTTTCAAAGGAGCTAGTTAAACCTTTATTTTGGTTGTTTAATTCGTCATTGGAATCCAGCGTTCTTCCTGCTGTTTGGAAAGAATCTTTTTTGATCCCAATTTTTAAAAGTGGAAAAAAATCTGATATTAAAAATTATCGTGGGGTTGCTCTATTATCAAGCATCCCGAAACTTTTTGAATCTATCATAAATGATAATATATTTTCGCAGGTGAAGACTTTAATTTCTAATAAACAGCATGGTTTTGTTAAAGGGCGATCAACAGCCACTAATGTGATACAGTTTGTAACTTTTTCTTTGAACGTAATGGACAAAGGAAATTGTGTTGAAGCGCTGTACACCGATTTTAGTAAAGCATTTGACAGAGTTGATATTCCACTGTTGCTTTTTAAATTATCCAAAATGGGATTCAATCCTGGGCTACTGAAATGGATTGAATCTTACTTGACTCAGAGAACGCAAAGAGTAAGATTTGAGGGAAAACTTTCAACAATTGTGAACGTTACTTCGGGCGTGCCACAAGGGTCTCATCTTGGTCCATTATTATTTATTTTATTTATCAATGATATAGAACACATTTTGAGCTTCCTTCATGTTTCAATATATGCAGACGACATGAAACTTTTCATGGAGATATGTGAGACATCGGACCTTGAATTATTTCAACACGAAATTGACAATTTCTACACATGGTGTAAGAAAAATTTGTTAGATCTTAATGTAAAAAAATGCAATTCCATTTCGTTTACCAGAAAACACGCAATATTGCAAAACTCTATTAAACTCGGCCAGAAAACTGTTGAAAGATGCAGTCAAATTAGAGACTTAGGTGTTATACTCGATTCTAAATTAACTTTTGCCGAACATTATAATAATATCATTTATAGAGCAAGCAACATGCTTGGGTTTATCAAAAGGTTTAGCTTGAACTTTAATGATCCATACACCATCAAAACGCTGTACATAACATATGTGAGACCCCTTCTTGAATATTGTAGCATAGTTTGGTCTCCATATCAAGATACACATGCAAGCCGTATAGAGTCAGTTCAAAAGCAATTTTTGTTATTTGCCCTACGAAAGTTAGGTTGGACGACTTTACCTATGCCGTCCTATGAGTCACGATGTATGTTGATTAACTTAGATGGGCTTAAAAAAAGAAGAGAATTTGCAATGATAGCTTTCCTGAATGATGTTATTATGCAGAGAGTAAACACACAAGAGATTTTAGAAAATCTTAACTTCTATGCTCCCTCTCGCTTCCTAAGAAATAGACAATTATTTTACATAAACAGTCAAAGAACAAACTATGCAAAGAATGGGCCTTTAAATAGGATGATGTCGTGTTATAATAAGTATTGCGATTTAGTAGATGTGACAATGAATAAAAAAGAGCTTAGGAAAATTTTCTTTTCACGGTTAGGGTAAATTAAGATATAACGAATTAGACTTTAAGTACTATTTGTAAAACAAAACTGGTCTACAAAAGATTGACGCCAAATAAATAAATAAAAATAAATAAATTTCAATACAAGGTTTCTATTTGTTTCAATTCATAAAAAAGTTCCAAATCAATTCAAAACTTCGTTAAAATCAAACCAATAAGTTATTTAAGGTAATAACAATCACATTCATTTAAATTAAAGAGGTTAATTTATTGTTTCAACAAAATACTTTTATGAGCGCAAATTTGATACTGTATCTGCCTCTGCTTTTCTATAATGTAAGTTCAAACATACTCAATTATAATTTTTAAAACAGATTATCAATGAGTTGTTCTTTTTTAAGATAATAGGCCTTCCGAATCGGGTTGACATGATGTAGCCCATATCCATGTCATTCCGCATAATCACAAACCATTCCTGGACCATTTTCCTTATTGTTCACGACCGCTTTCATTATTGTTACGACATTTACCCTTATAGTTGATAACGATAAACTAAGAATCTCCTATATAGTTTTAACAATATGTCAGATGGTAAAAGGCCAAATAACAATATGCTGAATAGGCGGTTGAGTTAGGTTACCATAAAAATATGGCAATTTTCACGAACAAAATTTTTGCTGTACTCTATGCCAAACAGTTGGTATAAAGGGCGATACGGTCAAAATTTGGTCAATATCAACTTGACGTATTTCTTTCAATTTTGCATTTAAAAAACCTGAACACCCCTCATTTTGAAGGTGTGTGTGTGTAGAATGTTGCTCCTATTTTGATTTTGGAATTCACTCTTCAGTTGTCAAAATGCCGTCCAAGCAAGAAGAGCAGCGTATCAAAATTTTGCTCGCGCATCGCGAAAATCCGAGCTACTCGCACGCAAAGTTGGCAAAATCGCTAAAAGTTGCCAAATCAACCGTTACAAATGTAATTAAAGTGTTTGGGGAACGTTTGTCGACAGCCAGGAAGTCTGGATCGGGGGGAAATCGAAAACCGGAAGCCGCTGAGACGACAAAGAGAGTTGCCGGTAGTTTCAAGCGAGACCCTAACCTATCTCTCCGAGATGCCGCAAATAAGCTGGGTGTATCGTCTACAACCGTGCATCGAGCCAAAAAACGAGCCGGACTATCGACTTACAAGAAGGTAGTGACTCCAAGTCCACGATGATAAACAAAATACGACGGCCAAAGCGCGATCCCGGAGGCTGTACACGACGATGCTGACGAAGTTTGACTGCGTGGTAATGGACGACGAAACCTACGTCAAAGCCGACTACAAGCAGCTTCCGGGACAGGAGTTTTATACGGCAAAAGGAAGGGGAATGGTAGCAGATATTTTCAAGCACACGAAACTGTCAAAGTTCGCAAAGAAATATCTGGTTTGGCAAGCCATCTGTACCTGTGGCTTGAAAAGCAGCATTTTCATAGCTTCCGGGACTGTCAACCAAGAAATTTACGTGAAAGAGTGTTTGAATAAACGTCTGCTGCCTTTCCTGAAGTAACACGGTTGTTCCGTACTGTTTTGGCCGGATTTGGCATCTTGCCATTACGGTAAAAAGGCCATGGAGTGGTACGCCGCCAACAACGTGCAGGTGGTTCCCAAGGACAAGAACCCTCCCAACACGCCAGAGCTCCGCCCAATTGAGAAATACTGGGCTATTGTCAAGCGGAACCTAAAGAAGACCAAAAAAACTGCTAAGGACGAGCAGCAGTTCAAGGCAAACTGGCTTTCTGCGGCGAAGAAGGTGGACAAGGTGGCTGTACAAAATCTGATGGCAGGGGTCAAGCGTAAGGCCCGGCAATTCGGATTTGGAAAAGCGGAAGCCTAACTGAATATTTTTCCTGAATTTTATACTAATTGAACTTGAAAAAGAAATTTAATTTGATTTTTTAAATAAACGATTTCACCGATTTACACGCGTTTTCCCTTGACCAAATTTTGACCGTATCACCCTTTATAATCTACACCGAGTGCAAACAATAAAAAACCTTTCAATGACAATATGGCAAACATTAACAATATGTGTTAATGTAGAGGTTGTATGGTGAAAATGAGATTAAATTATTCGATAACAATAACATAAAATGTGATAATATATTTTACATTCGAAGTATAGTTTTGACTATATAGCAAATTGTTTTTCGTTATGCGGGATAACACTAAGTTGGTCTTAAATCTTGTTGGCTTCAATATATTGTTCTAAACAAGTTTACGGATGACAGGAAATCCATACCTCATCTTTTTCTTAGTGAATAAGTGTAATTACTGTCATTTTAATACAGTGCTGGGACTTCAAAGCATGTGTGCTATTTTTAGGACGCTTATATAATATGAGTTAATGTGCAAGAAGCAGGTTGTCTACCAATCTGCCAAATTTGGAAGACGTCTGCCTTGAATTATGTTAAATTATAATATTCCGCCCATTATTAGAGATAATCAAATTATTGAATACAGGTCCAGGATTCCCCTGGTTGGTGCTAAGCTGGTATTATTGGTATTAAGTTGCCATAAGGCTTGCGATGATTCTGGAGATTCTAATTTCACCAATTCCTTCAATCGTAATTTTTATTTGGATTAGAATAGATTGCTTTACAGGACGTGTGTCTTACCTGATATAGATGTAAGTTCCAGTTATTGAATAGTTTAGGGAGCAAAATACAATTTATCAAGGGAGCAAAATACAATTTATTCATTCCAAGTATGGATAGCTTGGATGCATGACAAGTCCTTCACTGGTAGTGGCTTCATTTCACATCATCATCATAATCCTTGTAGTATAGACACATAATTCAATCTGCGGTGGGGCTCGGTTGAATGGACGAAGGTTTGTTCGAAAAACTTTCACCGTCAGATAGCACACCAGATTTCCAACACACAAAGAATAATGATTGATAGAATTAAAAGAAACATTGCTAAAAATGAAAAGTTACGTTGGTTCTTTTTCGTAGAAAGCGGTTTGCTTTTACAACAAAAACGTTCAAACGGTCAAATCAAAATTTTCCTGCTTGGTACATTTAAAGTTGAAACTTTCAAAACGAATTGTAGAACTGTCAAATCGAAATCGTCGCATCGTTGAAAATGAAAGCAAATAAGTTTTATTTCAAAATAAACTTTTAACAAGAAAGTGTCGTATAATAAGAACCAAAATATGGCATTTGGATTGAAATAAAAAATAGTTTTAACATTTGTTGGGAAAATTGCCAACAGTACGGGAAATTCCGCTATAATAATCCCGGAAATAAAAGTACCGTAATTGGGATTGTTTTTTATCCGGATGATTATTATATTCCTGCAAATATATCTTAGTTTAGCGTATTGTTTATCTATGTTTGTTCACTAATTCTATGTTTCCAGATTGTAATTAGATTACTCACGTTTAGTCCCGCGACCTGAGCTATGTCTGTCTCCGTTGTTGTCTTATGTCGATGCCCTAACGTTTTACGGATGTATTTATTTGCTGTGCTTTAATAAATTATGTTGTTTTTAAGTAGATCATAAAATAAATTGGTTCCATATACCTTTAAAAATGTAGATTCCAATTTAATTTCATTTCCATTTACCTAGACTATTTTAGCTTTTAATCCTAATCAATTGAAATAAGATTTCCGCACTTATTATTGTTTCTATTAATTCTAACACTTCTCTTTTGTTTATATATGAACAATATAGCATTGTTCTGATCATCAATAACCCACTCACCATTACTTCCACACGGAGAACTGTCAAGGCCGGTGCGCATCGGGCTTGCGATCGTGCGCGATAATGGTAACGGAGTTGCAGGGAAGATTACAGTAGCGGCGCGCTGGCGTGTCCACGCCAACAATCCCCCCAGGTACGTTGACCACCCGGTCAATTTACTCTGCTTCGCGTCGCACATCTAGCACGGCCAGTTTGGCTACCGGACGCTCGTAAATTCCGGACAATGTCCTCACGGTTGCTGATCTGGGTTGGTGGTCTCGTCCATGTTGGATGCAGATGATCCTACCCTTCGGCCAACAGTTCCGTGGCATCTTTGGGTCAGCTATCAACACTATTTCGTCCACTTCGATCGGCTTGGTGTGGACGAACCACTTGGTACGTCGAGTTATCTCGGGCAAATAGTCGCTAACCCAACGTTTCCAAAAGAGGTTGGCTTGTTTTTGGGATAATCGCCAGCCTTGCCGCAACGCAGCGCCACTATCATCCATAGCACAGAGCGGCTTGATTCCGTTAGATGATCCGAGAAGGAAATGGTTTGGTGTCAAGGCTGGCGCTGAATCGTCGTCTACAGGAACGTGTGTCAGGGGTCGAGAATTGACCGTGTTCTCGATTTCGGTCAATAGGTTTCGCGTCACCTCGTCCGACAGCTTCTGTTTGCGTAGGATAGCCATCAGGTTCTTTTTTACGGAACCGATCAAGCGCTCCCAGCTACCGCCCATATGCGGGGAAGAAGGAGGCAGAAACTTCCATTTTGTTTCTGCATCCACGAACTCCTTCATCAGTACGTTTTGATTTACTGACTCATACGCCATCGCCATCTCTCGATTTGCACCGATGAAGTTGGTGCCGCGATCGGTGTAGATCACCCGTGGTTTACCTCTCCGAGAGATGAAATTCCGTATTGCTATCACGCACGAGTTGGTATTCATAGAGTGGACGACTTCGATGTGAATTGCGCGGATCGTGAAGCAGGTAGCGAGCATTCCCCAACGTTTCTCGACACGTCGGCCAAAGACGACCTCGTACGGCCCGAAGAAGTCGACACCAGCGTGGGTGAACGGTTGTTCGAAAGCGGAAAGTCGGGCTGCAGGTAGGTCGGCCATTATTGGCGGGCGCGGGATTACTCGGTCCTTCTTGCAGCGTTGGCAATTAGTTCGCACTTTTGAGTACACTGTGCGAAGTTTCGGTATGCTATATTTTTGGCGAATCTCGTTGATCACGGTCTCATGATTCTGATGATGATATTTTTGGTGGTAGTGTGCAACTATTAGCCTGGTGGTATGGTGATCACGGGAAAGAATAATCGGGTGTTTAGCATCTTCCGTAGCGTAGTGACAAGCAGCGATTCGTCCGCGCATTCTTAATATTCCATTCTGGTCCATCCAAGGTGTTTTCTGATGCAGCGTACTTGACTTGGGAATCTGAGATGAAGTTGGGTCTAAATTATGCTTTGCGTTTCGGAGAACTGCAATTTCATCGGGATATGCTTCCTGCTGAGCTTGACGAATAAGGTATGATTTGGAAGCGGATATTTCCTGGTCGAACAATGGTCCACTCATGATTGGTTCATGCAGGTGCTTCAATCGACAATTTACTGTAAACCGTTGAACAAAAGCGACAACATTCACTAACCTCTTCCAGCTGGAGTAGTCATTCGGGCATACAATCGACTCGGGACCAACAAAGTGTGTCATCACGCTCTGACGAAGTTCTAGTTCGGCGGCTTTCGATGAAGTGGTTGAACGTGGCCAATCTGACTCCGGGCACTGCAGAAACTTGGGGCCGTTGAAACATCTTGCCTCCAACGACATGTCGGGGAGCGCTTTCCATTTCGTTCCATCATCCGCTACGTTTAAATCAGTAGGTACGTATCTCCATTGATTCATTTCCGTTGTGTCGAGGATCTCGCTGACACGGAACGCGACAAACTGCGAGTAACGCTGGTGGTCAGAGTTGATCCAGCACAGTACGTCTTGCGAATCTGACCAATAGTAGCACCGTGAGATCTGGGTCGATAAGGCTTCCGAAACTGATCGTGCTAGCCTGGCACCAACCAATGCAGCTTGAAGTTCCAATCTAGGCGTTGAAAGAAATTTCAATGGAGCGACCCTAGTTTTTGCCGCCACTAAGCTACATTCCACTACGTTGCCTTGGGAGAATCGCAGGTAGCAGGCTGCAGCTATTCCGTTGTCACCAGCGTCGACAAACGTGTGAAGCTGGATATCGTCACAATCCGAAGTGATTCGTAAACGGTAGCACCGTGGGATGCTGATGTTTTCAACTTTTGGCAGCACTTGCAACCATGTTTGCCATTTATCGAAGAGAGAAGAGTCGATTTAGTCATCCCAATTGATCCCGGAACGCCATACGTAGAACTTTCAAGTACATTAAGAAGTGCGCGATCAGTCCAAGTGGATCAAACATGGACATGAGGACCCGCAACATCTCCCTCTTTGTCGGATATCGTTGACCTTCCAAAAGTGCTTTTCCGTAGCGAGTCCAACCAACCTTGTAGGTAAAGGTGTCCGTGTCAGTGTACCACCACATTCCGAGCACTTTTTCTGTTGCAAGTTCTGGCGTCAGGTCAAGATTCTTTTCATCTGTATATTCTTTTTGCAGGGCTCTCACGACGTATTTAGAGTTGCTGATCCAGTTGCGAATCTCAAATCCACCTTTCGAGTGTACCTCTTTCACTTGCTGCGCAAGGTGAATTGCTTCATCTTCAGTTTCAACACTAACCAGCATATCATCGACGTAATGGCGCTTCTGGATCACTTCAACTGCCGCTTGATATTCTGATTTGAAGCGCTCCGCGTTCAGATTCTTAACGAAGTGGGCACTGCTAGGGGAGCTACAAGCTCCGAAAGTCATTACTTGCGATACGTAGACAACAATGTTTGCTTTCTCGTCATACCAGAAGAATCGTTGACAATGCTGATCTTCCAAGCGCATAAGGACTTGCAGAAACATCTCACGCACATCACCGGTGAGTCCGATTCGTCCTTCCCTAAATTGAATCAGAATAGTGTACTGTTCGCATAGTTGATCAGGTCCTTTAAGAAAAGCCGAATTCAGTGATACTCCGAAAGCGGTAGCAGCAGCATCCCATACGATGCGGATCTTTCCGGGCTTGTTTATGTTGGTTACTGGAAATGTGGGTAAGTTCCATACTCGCAGGAATGATTGTTTAATTTAATCTTCGGTGAGTCTTCTAACGTACCCCTTCGTAATGAGGTCACCGATTTTCTGATTCAGTGCTTCCGCGAGCTTAGGGTCCTTATCCATTCGCTTCTTAAGGCACTCTAGTCGACGTAGTGCCATTGGCCGACTATCTGGTAGACGAATGTTGTCGTTGCGCCATAGTAATCCCGTTTCATAGCGGTCTCCCTTGAGCACAGTACGAGAAACCAGCAAAAACTGAGCTCGTTCATCTTCTGCTGACAAATGCATTTTGCTCGGCTGTGCAATTCCTAAGCTGTCTACTGCGAAATATTCTTTGATTGACATCGACATCGATGCAGAGATGATAATCAAGGCCTGCTCAAAACTCAAATTATCTCATAATCCCGGGCCGGATGGAATTCCTTCGTCCTTTCTCAAACTACACTTGGATAGTTTGTTGCCCCCGCTGCTGCACGTTTTTCGACTATCTGCGGCTGTCGGTATTTTTCCTCGCTGTTGGAAATTTGCGCACATGTTTCCAGTACACAAAAAGGGAAGCAAACGGGACGCTGGAAATTGTCGCGGCATAACTTCGCTTGGTGCTGTTGCTAAACTGTTTGAGCTTGTAATTATGGAACCGCTGCTCGCTCACTGCAAATCGTATATCAGTACCGACCAGCACGGATTCATGGCTGGTCGCTCCACTGCTACTAACCTGTTGTGCCTTACTTCCTACATTACTGACAGTATGGCGAAACGCGCCCAAACGGATGTCATTTACACCGACTTGTCTGCAGCCTTCGATAAATTGAACCACCGCATAGCTATTGCCAAACTGGACAGGCTTGGGATCAACGGATGCCTGCTGCAATGGTTTCAATCGTACCTCACTGACCGTCATCTGGCTGTAGTCATAGGAGATTGTCAGTCTCACATGTTCAAAGCCACGTCTGGTATACCGCAGGGTAGTCACTTGGGACCGTTGATTTTTTGATCTACTTCAACGACGTAAATTTGGCTTTCGAAGGACCTCGACTATCATACGCAGATGACCTAAAACTCTATCTTCGAGTGCACTCACTCGACGACTGTCGCTTTCTTCAACGTCAGCTAAATGCTTTTGCCGACTGGTGCACTTTGAATCGTATGGATGTCAACCCGGCCAAATGCACGGTTATCTCGTTTTCGCACAAGAAACAGACTATTTTATTCAAGTATGTCTTGTTGGGCACCGAAATTGAGCGCGTCAGTCAAGTCAAGGACTTAGGAGTAATTCTGGACACCCAACTCACCTTCAAGCAGCATATCTCGTACGCTATCGGCAAAGCCTCCTGCGTTCTGGGATTCATCTTTCGGATTGCTAAGGACTTCACGGACATCTACTGCCTCAAATCGTTGTACTGCTCCTTGTGTCGTTCTATATTAGAGTATTGCTCGGTTGTGTGGACTCCTCATTACAACAACGGTGTCGTTAGAGTAGAGGCTGTTCAACGACGGTTTTTGAGATTTGCGCTACGTAAACTACCGTGGACGGATCCCTATCGTTTGCCAAGCTACGAAAGCCGTTGCCGTCTAATTAACCTGGAGTCCCTGTTAGCCCGCAGAGATACAGCCAGGGCTTTGTTCATCGCAGACATCTTGCAAGACCGCATCGACTGTCCTGATCTTCTGGAGCAAATCAATATCAACGTGCAGCCCCGTGCCCTGAGGAATAGTTCAATGCTGCGGTTACCTCCACAACGAACCAATTACAGTATGTTTGGCGCAATTGGCGGTTTACAAAGACTTTTTAATAGGGTTTCCGCGTTGTTTGATTTTAACGTGACTCGCCAGATGCTTCGTCGTAAGTTTAGCCATTTTTTTAAAGACCTGTGTAATTCGCATGGATAGTTTAATTTTTAGTTTGTTTTATGTCATGACTATTAATGTACCGTTCTAGCTTTAAGTAACATCATTGGGATTTGCACATAATCTGTTGATGAATAGAAATAAATAAATAAATTGCCTTATGCAAGACCTCGTCTGCCTCATCTGATGGTGATTTGCATGGGCACACATGGAAGACTGAGTGTACAAGACTAACAGCATCATCTTGATTCCCTCCTCCACAGACAGTCCAACCTAGTCTGGTCTTAACGGCTATCGGCTGGTTTCGTGTTCCCTCTCGGCTCTTAAGGACTAGGCTGAGGTGTTGATCTTTCATCCCGATCAGGATTCTCGGACGCACATTTTGGTACGAGGTTATTGGTAAATCTTTAAGATGAGGATTCAGCTTGCAAAGTTTTTCCACATTAAGCGTTTGCGATGGTAATAGAAGCTCGTCTACTATACGTACGCCGTTCAAGATAAACTTTCTCGATGGAAAATGTGCTGCCGCTATGTTCAAACTAACAGATTTGGAGTTCGTTTCTCGTCGTTGAGCACCGCCCGTCCACTGTAAACACAGCGGCTTTCTCTCACCTCTCAGCTTAAGCTCATCTGCTAAATCATTATCTAGAAGTGTGAGCGCCGATCCATCATCCAGGAATGCGAATGTCTGGATCGTAGCATGCTTTCCTTGAAGCACTACTGGTATGTAACGGAACATAACCCGACTAGAACTAACCTGATGATTGTGGCACCCGTGTTCGGAGGAACTTGTTCCTGGTTGAGCTGGTTCGTTGCGCTGAGTTGACGTGGGTATGTTTGCATTGCTGGTTGAGGTAGTAGTAGGTGTCGATAACGACGCGCTCTTCTGGTCGTTGTGTAGCAACTCATGGTGCTTTAACTCGCAACCGTGCCTTTCCACATAACTTGGCTTGACATGCTCCATTGTGCCGACGTAGGCATCGCCGACACAGGCCAAGGTCTCGTACTGTAGCCCATCGTGACTCACGAGAGAATTCCATGAAGCTTTTGCATTTGGCGATCCACTTGCAGGTTCCCTTGCACACCGGACAACAATCGTGAGTCATTTTCTGTTTGGGTGACGAAGCAGAGCGATGATCTGTTACAGGTTCTTCCGAATGTGCATTCACGAACAAATTTCCTTTCTTATTTCCACGGATTTCGTTTCGACCAGGTTTATGATCAGGTGTGATATTAGGAATTATCACCGCGCTGGCAGCTTCCGTTAGAGAATAGAGCCAGTTGCTGAATGCCGGAAGGTTGACCAGAGTAAGTGATTGCCTATGCTGAGCCCAATTTAACTTGATAGAAGATGGCAGTTTATTAACGAGTTGATGAAGAAAGGTCACGTTGTAGAAATACTCATCTAATCCACAAGCGTCTACTGTCGCACAGAAATTTTCTACGTGAACAGCAAAGTCCACGAGTGTTTCCAGCCTATCCTCCTTCAGCGCGGGCAGTGTATTGATCTTTGCAATCATCGAGTTAACAATTACTTCAGGTTGGCCGAACAGCATCTTCAGGGTCGACATTACTCCGTTGACATTGGAGGGATGCATCAGCCGACATTTTACTGCCTCGTAAGCACGATTCTTCAATCCGTTGCAATCGAACTATGTTCTCCTCGTCGGTGAACCCGCACATGGCCGTCGTGCTGTTGAAGGTCGAGAGGAAAAGAGCCCATTCTTCCGGATTTCCAGAAAATATAGGTAAATTCTTCGAAATAGCTTGTCGAGCAGCTAATTGCTTACGGGAAAGCGGGCATGGATCAAAATCTTCCTCATCACGATACTGTTGATTAGATGGTCCAGGGGGGAAAGAAGCATCGTTATGCTGTATATTTTCTGCCGGAACCGGGGATGGCACAGAAGAATTCAAGTTTTGATCGAAGCTAGAATGTTCCGAAGAATTTGAATCTGGTTGCGTGCGTCGTGCGGGCCCTGCATTTGAATCTGAACAAACTTGTTGTTGAATCGGGAGCAAATTCGAGGTTTTCCTATTTTTGACTGCTTTCAAAGCACTTGGCATCGGCACCGGCTGCAGTTGATTCGATGTTGTTACTGGACGATGAAGCCTTGTATTCGAATCTGGTCCGTTAAGTACTTGTGGGTAATTCCGAACTACAGCAAGTCTCGTTGAATCGGTCTTTGGAACTAGACCTTGGTGTCTTCGATGGGGATCTGGTCTGGGATGTTTTCTGTTTTCGGTGCACATAATCGGACATGATTGGGCATAATTCGGAATCAAAACTGACATACTATTCTGTGATCCAACCTGGCTTTCCACATCTGAATCTCGCGCCAGATCCTACGGCTCTTGCTGGTCGCTTCCACCCACTCATTTAGTCGATTCAAAGACACACCACTAACTGAATTATTTTCACTTAAAGCTTCCTCCAGCAGCTGATATTTTTGTTCGAGATAGGTTTTCTCTTTCCTTGCTGCTTCGGCTTCAATTTCTCGCTGGAGGTCCACCTGTCGCATCTCAATAGCCCTCAATTCCTCCAGTTTTTGAAGTTTTAACCTCGCAATGGCTTGCGAAGAGCGACTCGGTACGATGGAGGTGATTCTGGATGTATTCTTTTTCTGGCCGACTTCCCACTGGATGGTTGTAACAGATAGACCTGGATCGGTGGCAACGTTCGCATGACTTTTATCAGCTCGGTCGGAAAATGATGTTGGTACTGGCACATCTAGTGATTTACTCTTCCTGTTTCGGTTGCGCTTCTGTTGTAGCTCTGGTAGTGCTGGCGATAGAGTCTTACTGACATTTGGCTCGGACGACTGCTTCTTATGAAAATCACTTGATAGACCGACTTCACCAGAAGTTGAACTTGTTGCCTGGATACCTGTTGCGATTTCGCATTTGGTGCAGCTCCAGGGATAATTCTCAACTTCCTGTGTGACACCGACACACTGAAAATGATGCCATTTCAGGCAGTCGTCGCATTTCACCATTTCATCCGTATCTTTTCCTCTGCATACTTGACATGTATAACTGGGATGAGACTCCTCCGGATCTTCCGTGACCACCGTTTGCGCACATTTCGCACCTTTTTCCATCACTTCACTAGGCTTGCCCGACCGCTTTGAACGCATAGACCGAGTAGACATGACTATATTTTACCAGACGGCGCGTAGTTTTCGTATATAAACGAATATAATAATATGTTGGGAAAATTGCCAACAGTACGGGAAATAATAATCCCGGAAATAAAAGTACCGTAATTGGGATTGTTTTTTATCCGGATGATTATTATATTCCTGCAAATATATCTTAGTTTAGCGTATTGTTTATCTATGTTTGTTCACTAATTCTATGTTTCCAGATTGTAATTAGATTACTCACGTTTAGTCCCGCGACCTGAGCTATGTCTGTCTCCGTTGTTGTCTTATGTCGATGCCCTAACGTTTTACGGATGTATTTATTTGCTGTGCTTTAATAAATTATGTTGTTTTTAAGTAGATCATAAAATAAATAGGTTCCATATACCTTTAAAAATGTAGATCTAAGATTTTTAAGTTTAGTTCTAGAATAAGCACCTATAGTAAGTATTCCTGTCGAAATACCAATAATATTAAGTTAAATTCCAATTTTAATTTCATTTCCATTTACCTAGACTATTTTAGCTTTTAATCCTAATCAATTGAAATAAAATTTCCGCACTTATTATTGTTTCTATTAATTCTAACACTTCTCTTTTGTTT
The DNA here is from genome assembly GCA_034211315.2 of Aedes japonicus. Classification (NCBI taxonomy): domain Eukaryota; kingdom Metazoa; phylum Arthropoda; class Insecta; order Diptera; family Culicidae; genus Aedes; species Aedes japonicus. The sequence continues at coordinate 56,883 of JASCZW010000693.1, read as the reverse complement.
ATATATGAACAATATAGCATTGTTCTGATCATCAATAACCCCCTCACCATTACTTCCACACGGAGAACTGTCAAGGCCGGTGCGCATCGGGCTTGCGATCGTGCGCGATAATGGTAACGGAGTTGCAGGGAAGCTTACAGTAGCGGCGTGCTGGCGTGTCCACGCCAACAACATTAAAAGGTTTATTTTTCGATAAATTGTAGAATTTTCAATCCGGAAGCGTGGCATGAAAGCAAATTATTTTTAATTAAAAATTAATTTTCAAGATTATGTTGTCGGGCAATTAAAATTATAGTATGATGTTTAGATTGAGTTAACAGGCAGTCTGTCTGACTGATTCTTTATAGCACATAATTGCTACAGATTCTTATATGTAAGTCGTACAATGTCATCCACATTCGTTCACTCAAATGGCATTTCGCATTCGTCCATCCTCACGCAGTTCTAACAACATCTCGGCTAAAGCTGCTCCAAATGAACTCTCAAATGTGATCGATCAGCAATGGTAGCATATCTTTCGGAAGCCATTACCATTCTTCGCCTGGAAATAATATAATCAAAAGAATTACCCACTTTCCGAAGCTTTTAAAATCGAAAACACAACCGACGTCCTTTTGCTACAGGAAACGAACACGAACAAAGCATTTTCCTCGCAATTTTTACCCAACGCGGACGGGAGCAACGAAGAACACAGTAGTTTCGAACGCGGACAACAACATTGAAAAATTTAAAATGACAACGACGATAACGACTGGCTTTGTGTTGGTGGATTTGACAGTTCTACAATTTTCATTGTAAAAGAAACCACTTTTAAATTTACACACTGAACCAAAACATAACACTTTCAAATCAAACGGAGAACTTTTTTTTTTAATAATCATTTATTTGTACAGGCTCAATCGAATTAACTTTACAGAGCCAAATTTTCATACTTTTATACATCATTTATCTTAAAACTAAAGTTAGGAGGATAGAGCCGATTACTCGAGGTTAATAGGAATTACAAATTACGGATGGAAAGAGGGTGGGAATTTAAAGTATGGTTTACATAACATATTAAATTTCAATTCTAAATAATCTAAACACTTATAACTATACAATTTATGGTTTTCTTCTGACTTGAACAATTTTTGAAAAAGAAAAAAAAACACAGACACATACACATAAAAAAAAAAACTTAAAGTAAACATACAGGTTAAACTAACTACAATCTAAGGCTAATGTTAGTCAAAAACACATAAATGAGTTTCATGTACTCCAAATCACGTACATCCAAAATATCTCGAACTGGCACATTGGGTTGTCTACCTCGAGCCCGAAGGGAATCATAAAGCCTCGATCTGAAACCACGATGCTCAGCACAAGACCAAATAACGTGATCTGCGTCCTGATAACCTTGTTCACACTCACAGAGATTGCTGTCGCTCAGCCCAACCCGGTATAAATGAGCGTTCAAAGAATAATGATTGGACATGAGGCGAGACATGACACGAATGAAGTCTCGACCCACATCCAATCCCCTAAACCAAGATTTCTTCGACACCTTTGGGATGATAGAATGTTGCCATCGCCCCAAATCTCCTTTACTCCATTTACACTGCCAGCTGACGAGTGACTGTTGACGAAAAATAGGAAAAAATTCAATGAAAGCGATTTGTCGATCATAAATATCGCCTTCCATAGCGCCCACCTTTGCAAGCGAGTCCGCTTTCTCATTGCCCGGAATTGAACAATGAATCATAACTTCACACCTGGTGAGGAGCCGGAGAGATAATTCTGAAAACCGATCCGAGAGTGGCAACATGCCAGCCAGCACTTCAAGACTCATGGTGTGAGTCGAATGCATGCAACCTTACGCGATACGAAGACACCGATACTGAATACGTTCCAGTTTAATGAAGTGCGACCGAGCCGCTGACTGAAAACAAAAACTACCGTATTCCATAACCGACAAAACCGTTGTCCGGTACAACGTTAGAAGATCTTGCGGATGTGCTCCCCACCAGGTCCCGGTAATTGTGCAGAGAAAGTTGATCCTTGGCTGGCACTTTCGCTTCACATACTCAATATGGGATCTCCAGGTGCACTTTGAAGTGAACCAGACCCCAAGATATTTAAAGGACATAGAATGAGTTTTCGGCTTACCCCAAATTTGAAGCTTCGGTTGTGCTGGGTTATGCTTCCTAGAAACAACTACCAACTCAGTTTTCTCCGTAGAGAATTCGATACCTAGATCTAGAGCCCAAGTAGACAAATTGTCTAAGGTATCCTGTAAGGGTCCTTGCAGATCGACCCCATTGGGTCCCGTGACAGACACTACGCCGTCATCTGCAAGTTGTCTCAACGTACAGTTGTCACCTAGACAACCGTCAATGTCTTTGACATGAAAATTATACAAAAGAAGACTTAAACATGATCCCTGGGGGAGACCCATGTAGCTAAATCGTGAATCTGTAGAGGTTCCATGAGAAAAGCTCATATGTTTCTCTGACAGCAAATTGTACAAAAAATTATTCATTAATGGTGAAAAGACATAAGCGTGGAGTTTATCTGAAAGAACTTCAACAGATACTGAATCAAAAGCCCCCTTCATGTCCAAGAATACAGAAGCCATTTGCTCTTTTTTAGCAAAAGCTAACTGAATATCTGTGGAAAGCAACGCGAGGCAGTCGTTCGTTCCCTTACCCCTACGGAAACCATATTGAGTATCTGAAAGCAGGTTGTTCGTCTCAACCCATTTGTCCAGACGGAAAAGGATCATTTTCTCCAACAACTTTCGAATACAAGATAACATCGCGATGGGTCGATAGGCATTGTGGTCGGACGCGGGCTTACCAGGTTTTTGAATGGCAATAACTCTCACCCGTCTCCAATCATCCGGTAGAATGTTGGGTTCCAGAAACTGATTAAACAAGTTGAACATGCGCCTCTTCGCGACGTCTGGGAAGTTCTTAAGCAAGTTGAACTTGATCCTATCAGCCCCTGGAGCCGTATTGCCACACGAAAGGAGTGCGAGAGAGAGCTCTACCATTGAAAAGGGTTGGCTAATCTTATCTATCGAACTCGTGTTTTCGCGAGGAATCATCCGTGCCGGCACAGAATCTGGACAAACTTTTCGCGCGAACTTGAGGATCCATTGGTCCGAGTACTCCTCGCTCTCGTTGTTCGTAGTTCGGTTACGCAACCTTCGCGCCGTGTTCCAAAGAGTACTCATCGACGTTTCGCGCGATAGCCCGTTCACGAATGTTCGCCAGTAACCGCGTTTCTTGGCCTTGATGAGGCTCTTAAGTTCGCGTTCGAGAGCCGTGTATACTTCGAAGTGCTCAGGTGTTCCACGTCCACGGAAAACTTTAAACGCGTCGGACTTTTTACGGTAAACCTCGGAGCATTGCTGATCCCACCATGGGGAAGGAGGTTTCCTGCGAGATGACGTTCCTGGAACTGGTCGAGTTTGAGCTTGAAGCGCGCTGTCTAAGATCAAGTTGGAGAGGAAGTTATACTCTTCCAGCGGTGAAAGCCTTTCTACCGTTGTTACGGCTTCATCTACTGCTGTCCTAAACTTTGTCCAATCGATGTAACGAGTAAGATCATACGCGACGTTGACAGATTTAGACGGATTTAACCCGGTGGCAACCGAAATTTTTATGGGCAAATGATCACTACCGTGGGGATCTTGGATCACATTCCATGTGCAATCCAACGATAATGAATTCGAACAAAGTGTGAGGTCTAATCTACTGCCAACTGAGGATGTACAAGCCAAACGTGTTACTTCTCCATTGTTAAGTACTATCATATTGAAGTTGTCACAGAGGTCATATATCAAGGAAGACCGGTTGTCATCGTACAGTTCTCCCCAGCCTGTACCGTGAGAGTTAAAATCTCCCATGATCAACCGTGGAGCAGGAAGAACCGAACAAACATCTGAGAATTGTTTTCGGTTAATGGAGGCTCTTGGAGGAATATAAACGGAAGCAATGCAAAGGCTTTTATTTTCAATAACAGCCTGACATGCGACAACTTCAATACCTGGAATTGGAGGAAAATTTACTCTATAGAAGGAGTAGCACTTTTTGATCCTCAAAAGTACTCCCCCTCCACGAGAATCCTCACGATCAAGACGAATAATATTGAAATCATGAATCGGAAGATTGATTTCGGAAGAGAGCCATGTTTCACAAAGAGCGAATGCATCACAACCGGTAGTGTGAGCTAAAAATTTAAAAGATTCCAATTTAGGAGTCAAACTTCGACAATTCCACTGTAGAACAGTGATCAAACCCCCGACCTCATTTGGAAAATTATGCATCGAAGGAAATGATAGCTGCAAGGAGGGGCCACTTAATTGTCAATTGCTTCAAAAAAGTCTTCACTGTTGGAAGCATTGCCATAACAATGCTTTTGAGAGGGTCAGAAATTTCGAGGTACTTAAAGATACCTTCGGCAATGTCATCAAATGAGAACAGCCCACTAGAGGAGGGGGCTTCTGTTCTTGAAATTGGGGCTTTAGGGGTTTTGGATGTCCCCGGGAGAGATGAAAAGTCCTGGGTGTAGTTGGTACTACGAAAACCAGGTGGACTAGGTTTTTCCTTTTTCCCACTTTTCCTTGAATTGGGCAAGCTGGTCTCGGGCTTCTTTTCAGCAACTTTCCGTGGGCGGATGCGTCTTCGCTTCCTTGAAGCACCTTCCGGAAAGGTGAACGATGTTCCCTCTTCAGCCGAATCAAAGTCAGACTCGTCATCTGACAGAGGAGCAAAGGGATTTGTATTGGCATCGGGTGATGGTGAGGCTTTTTTTTACCATTTCGGCAAAAGATTGCCTGGAACGCTGTTTTAGCGAGCGTTCTAATTGTTCCCCGTGTTGTTTGTACGCCGGGCACGCCGAGAGAGCATGAGGAGGAGATCCCTTACAGAAAGCGCATTTTGGTGTGCTGTCTGCGCACGCGCCATCCTCATGTCTCTCCCCACAGTTGGAGCAGCGCGCCTTATTGCCGCAATGGGAGGTCGTATGTCCCATCTGCTGGCATTTCTGGCAGATCATGACCCGAGGTACAAACAACCGCACAGGTAGCCGAAGTTTTCCCAACTCGACGTATTGAGGGAGGGCTGAGCCAGAGAAGGTCACGCGAAACGAGTCTGACGGTGTAAACTTTTTTTCACCCTTATTGGTCGACACTGCGCCAAGTTGGCGCACATCCAGTACCTTAACTGGTGACAGCAGAGGGTTCTTAAATCGACCAACCCCCCGCTTCAGCAGGATCTCAGGGGTCAGACTCGTATCGGTGACCACACCTTCGATTTCAATACCCCGAGCTGGGATATATACCCGATACTCGAGTGTAAAAAACTGAGAGACAGCTATCTCATTCGCCTGCTTAAGGTTGGACACAACGACCCGAAGTTTATTCGGTCTTACTTTTATTATCTCGGTCACGGCCGAGAATCGCTTCGTCAGATCATCAGAAATCTGACAAACATTCAGAGGTTTCGATTTGGGCTGAAAATAAACAACCCATGGACCAGTTGAACTGTCTGGATAAGCACGTGATCTGGTAACTCTATGAGCTACCTCATCATTTCGTGCCATAGATGATTCATCTTCCGATAAATCATCCATGGCTCGCTTGTGGGAGCTTATCACGCTCAACCACTAACGTAATTATCTACAATCAATCACAGATAAACAAACTAAACCTAAAAAAAAACTAAAACTAAGTACACTCTCACACATACTATCAATCACTCTCCACACTCACACACACACTACGATGAAAATCACTTATCTTATATACTACTAAAAAACTTATCTTATATGTATCACGGATCTACTGCAGCTGGGCGACGAATGTGTGCTGCTGCTGCCGAGCGACGATGAGTGACCGCGTGTACCGTCTAAGCGTGGAGCTGAACGATGACGATGATATTGCTGGTCGGTGGTAGTTGGTGGATGGAAAAATGCACGCTTCACACGATAGGCTGCTGGTATGCGTGCCGTATAGATGCGGAACAATATGGCTTCTCGATCGTGGCAATATTGCTAATTGCAATTAATGACGCTGTTGCACCACTTATCACACAATGTTCTCTTCTTCAGTAAATCAAGACTGATTTCACTCGCGACGATTTCACTGGCGATTGAGAATTTTTTTTCTGAAGACTGGAAACAACTCGTAAAAAGCTACCAAAACAACGAAAAGCGGACCGAACGAACTGTACCGTTCGCGTGTTCACTGGGTAATGAAACGGAGAACTTTTGTTATAGATAATTTTACGTTCAATTAATTAATGAAAAATAAAGACTTTTCAGAAGTAAAGTGCAACACTTTTAATAAAACAAGATTTATTTTTTGTGTGAACGGATCTAAAGAAGGGCTAATCTTTTTTCGGTTGTCGTCGAGCTTGTCATCGTCTCCACGGAATTCAGCACTAGTCGGTCCATTCGAGCCTTACTAATTTCATCGTTATATTGTTCAGAATCGGTGCACTTTTTTTTCCCCAAAATGGTATTCAAAGAATAACATCAAATTTTTGTGTTGTTTTTGTTTCCAATCATCTTAGTCATGTGTGCGTGTGCAGAAAATATTAATTTATCTCAACGCTCGCACACATTCAAAATTATGTGCTACAAGAATTTGCAGCACGCTCATGAATCATATGTCACTGCTGAACGGTACGATACAAAAACTGACAGCGCAACTCAACAAATTCACTCATCAAAGGCAATTGGTGAATATAACAACACAGCTAATGATAACGGCAACGGAAAACGGGAATGCCCGATCTGAGTATGACTACTTGTCGGAAAGAAAACAGGCTAGATTCAAGTCGATTCTGATTGGACATATCGAAGTCATTTGCAACAACTGTCAAAATTGCCGTTTTCCGTTCCGTTTCCGTTATCATTGTGTTTGGGCGGTAAGGTGGATCACGGTGAGCTGTTGAGTTGTGAAGTAAGCATAAGAAAGAAGGCAAACATTTTGACAGTTCTGATTAGATGGTGAAAGTTGTGTTTGAAATAATCTAATGAATATTATATCACATATTTGGCGCAATCTATTTCAGGATCGTTAACATGCCATGAAAATTTACTAATAAATAAACGACTTATTCTGATGTCAAATATAGTTTATGTTGGCCACGGTAAAAAGGGAGGTGGTAATTTGTTGGGAACTTGCAAATATTTCCTGAAACGTATCTCCTATTTATGGCTTCTCACCGTCCACACCGACGGTCAAGCGGAGAAATGAAGGTAAATGTAATTATATTATCTATATGGTTATTTTTTTTTTTTCGTTTCAGGTTATAGTGTTCAATTAGAGCTTTTGCCAAACTTCCATTTTTTATCTGATAGTACATTAGACGGAATCATTTACGGAAATGTTAAAAGAATTCTTCAAACAGTGATACATTGTTCGATATGTTTCTGTTGCAATGGTAAATAGATTACTTCTCCAAAGGCTTCTAGAATCGATTCCATGCAGTTCAGGAATATAACATGCTGATAGTGTACTTCCTTTGCGCTGAACTGGCCGGCTTTTTTTTACGAATTCATTTATTTGTACAGGCTCAATCGAATCAACTTTACAGAGCCAAGTTTTCATGTTTAAATACATCAGTTAACTTAGAACAAAGGTTAAGGGAATAGAACCGATTACTCGCGGTCATCTCGAGGTTAATAGGAATAACAATTTTAAGGATGGGAAAATTTGGTTGGGAATTTTGAACAAAGCATAAGGAACAATGGTATTCTTATATCTAGAACTTCAAATTACAATTTTTTAATTGAACGTTTTTAATAAAAAAAAAGAATAACTCACTCACACACACACAATCACACACACACACACAACCACACTCACACACTGGCGCACACATTCCTCAAAAATTTAACCTAAACAAGTAAGTTAATCAATCTACAATCTAAGGCTACTGTTAGTCAACAACACATAAATGAGTTTCATAAACTCCAGATCGCGCGCAGCCAAAATATCTCGAATCGGTACATTGGGTTGTCTACCTCGAGCCCGAAGGGAATCATACAGCTCAGATCTTACTCCACGATGCTCAGCACAAAACCAAATAACGTGATCTGCGTCCTGGTAACCTTGTCTGCATTCACAGAGATTGCTGTCTCCCAGCCCAACACGGGACAAATGAGCGTTTAAAGAATAATGATTAGACATGAGGCGAGACATCACACGAATGAAGTCTCGACCCACATCCAATCCCCTGAACCAACATTTTTTAGACACCTTTGGAGTGATAGAATGTAGCCATCGCCCCAAGTCTCCTCTACTCCATTTATCCCGCCAGCTATCGAGTGATATCTGACGAAAAATATAGAAAAATTCGTTGAAGGCGATTTGTCGATCATAAATATCGCCTTCCATAGCGCCCACCCTTGCAAGCGAGTCCGCTTTCTCATTGTCAGGAATCGAACAATGAGAAGGGACCCACACAAAGGTGATATTAAAAGAACGTGATGATAAAGCACTTAGAAGACCTCGTATTTTCATAAGAAAATAGGAGGTGTGCTTTACCGGCCTCAAGGAGCGAATAGCCTCTATAGAACTAAGACTATCCGTGAAAATGAAGTATTGATCCGGTGTAAAAGAGGCAACAGTTTCTAAAGAAATATAAATTGCTGCCAATTCCGCGACAAAAACAGAACAAGGTGCTTGAAGTTTACGAGCGACGCTATAATTTTAATTGTATACACCAAAGCCAGCGGAGTCCTCTATCAAAGACCCGTCAGTGGAAACGTTTTAGTGGAATCAACTAGGCCAAACTTTGCAGCAAATATCACCGGAGCAATCATAGGACGATGATGCTCTGGGATTCCACGAAGCTCCTGTTTCATTGATAAATCAAAATGAACCGAATTTCCGAAGTCGGAGAAGCAAACACAATTGGGAATATTAAGCGAAGGGCTGACATCCTGTGTTATGTACAAATGGTACAAACTCATGAAGCGGGTTTGAGGATTCAACTCAAGGAGCTTCTCAAAATTTTCGATCACCTGGGGGTTCATAACTTCACACCTGGTGAGGAGCCGGAGAGATAACTCTGTAAATCGATCTGAGAGTGGCAACATGCCAGCCAGCACTTCAAGACTCATGGTGTGAGTCGAGTGCATGCAACCTAACGCGATACGAAGACACCGATACTGAATACGTTCCAGTTTAATGATGTGCGACCGGGCCGCTGACTGAAAACAAAAACTACCGTATTCCATAACCGACAAAATCGTTGTCCGGTACAACGTTAGAAGATCTTGCGGATGTGCTCCCCACCAGGTCCCGGTAATTGTGCAGAAAAAATTGACCCTTTGCTGGCATTTTCGCTTCAGATACTCAATGTGAGATCTCCAGGTGCACTTTGAATCGAACCAGACCCCAAGATATTTAAATGACATGGAATGAGTTATCGGTGTACCCAAAATTTGAAGCTTCGGTTGTGCAGGGTTATGCTTCTTAGAAAAAACTACCAACTCAGTTTTCTCCGTAGAGAATTCGATACCTCGCTCTAGAGCCCAAGTAGACAAATTGTCCAAGGTATCCTGCAAGGGTCCTTGTAGATCGACCACATTGGGTCCCGTGACAGACACTACGCCGTCATCTGCTAGTTGTCTCAACGTACAGTTGTCACCTAGACAACCGTCAATGTCTTTGACATAAAAATTATACAAAAGAGGGCTTAAACATGATCCCTGGGGGAGACCCATGTAGCTAAATCGAAAACCTGTAGAGTTTCCATGAGAAAAGCTCATATGTTTCTCTGACAGCAAATTGTACAAAAAATTGTTCATTAATGGTGAAAAACCACAAGCATGGAGTTTATCTGAGAGAACTTCAACAGATACTGAATCAAAAGCCCCCTTGATATCCAAGAATACAGAAGCCATTTGCTCTTTTTTAGCAAAAGCTAACTGAATATCTGTGGAAAGCAACGCGAGACAGTCGTTCGTTCCCTTACCCCTACGGAAACCATATTGCGTATCTGAAAGTAGGTTATTCGTCTCAACCCATTTGTCCAGACGGAAAAGGATCATTTTCTCCAACAACTTTCGAATACAAGATAACATCGCGATGGGTCGATAGGAGTTGTGGTCGGACGCGGGCTTACCAGGTTTTTGAATGGCAATAACTCTCACCCGTCTCCAATCATCCGGTACAATGTTGAGTTCCAGACACTGATTAAACAAGTTCAACATGCGCCTCTTCGCGACGTCTGGGAGGTTCTTGAGCAAGTTGAACTTGATCCTGTCAGCTCCTGGAGCCGTATTGCCACACGAAAGGAGTGCGAGAGAGAGTTCTACCGTTGAAAAGGGTTGGCTAATCTCATCTATCGAACTCGTTGTTTCGCGAGGAAACATTTGTGCTGGCACAGAATCTGGACAAACTTTTCGCGCGAACTTGAGGATCCATTGGTCCGAGTACTCCTCGTTCTCGTTGTTCGTAATTCTGTTACGCAATCTTCGCGCCGTATTCCAAAGGGTACTCATCGACGTTTCGCGCGATAACCCGTCCACGAATTGTCGCCAGTAACCGCGTTTCTTGGCCTTGATGAGGCTCTTAAATTCTCGTTCGAGAGCCGTGTACCTTTCAAAGTGCTCAGGTGTTCCACGTCTACGAAAAACTTAGAACGCGTCAGACTTTTTGCGGTAAACCTCAGTGCATTGCTGATCCCACCATGGGGAAGGAGGTTTCCTGCGAAATGACGTCCCTGGAACTGGTCGAGTTTGAGCTTGAAGCGCGCTTTCCAAAATCAGGTTGGAGAGGAAGTTATATTCCTCCAGCGGTGGAAGCCCTTCTACCGTTGATAAGGCTTCATCTACTGCTGTCTTGAACCTTGTCCAATCGATATTACGAGTTAGATCATACGTGACATTGATGGATTCCGGTGGAGTGAGCCCGGTGGCAACCGAAATTTTTATAGGCAAATGATCACTACCGTGGGGATCCTGGATCACATTCCACGTGCAGTCCAACGATAATGAATTCGAGCAAAGTGTGAGGTCTAACCTACTACCAAGTGAGGATGGACCAGCCAAGCGTGTAACTTCTCCATTGTTGAGAACTGTCATATTGAAGTTGTCACAGAGGTCATATATCAAAGAAGACCGGTTGTCATCGTACAGTTCTCCCCAGCCTGTACCGTGAGAGTTAAAATCTCCCATGACCAACCGCGGAGCAGGCAGAACCGAACAAATATCTGCAAGTTGTTTTCGGTTAATTGGTGCTCTAGGAGGAATGTACACAGAAGCAATGCAAAGGCTTTTATTTTTAATAACAGCCTGACATGCGACAACTTCAATACCTGGAATTGGAGGAAAATTTACTCTATAGAAGGAGTAGCACTTTTTGATCCCCAAAAGTACTCCTCCTCCACGTGAATCCTCACGATCAAGCCGAATAATGTTGAAATCGTGAATCGGAAGAACGATTTCGGCTGAAAGCCATGTTTCGCAAAGAGCAAATGCATCACAACCGATATTGTGAGTTAAAAATTTGAATGATTCCAATTTAGGAATAAGACTTCGACAATTCCACTGCAGAACAGTGATCAAATCCCCGACCTCTTTTGGCAAATTATCCATCGAAGGAAATGATAGCTGCAAGGAGGGGCCACTTTAATGTTAATTTCTTCAAAAAAGTTTTCACAGTGGGAAGCATTGCCATAACAATGCTTTTAAGAGGGTCAGACATTTCGAGGTATTTAAAAATACCTTCCACAATATCATCGAACGAGAACAGCCCAGATGAAGGGGGGGCTTCTGTTCTTAAAATCGGGGCATCAGGGGATTTAGATGTCCCCGGGAGAGATGGGAAATCCTGTGTGTAGTTGGCACTACGAAAACCAGGAGGATTCGGATTATCCTTCTTTTCTCTGCTCTTTGAATTGGGAATGTTGATTTGAGGCTTCTGTTCAGCTACTTTCACAGCTCGAATGCGTCTTCGCTTCCGTGGAGCACCTCCCGGAAAACTAAAAGATGTCCCCTCCTCAACCAAATCCGAATCAGACTCGTCATCTGAAAGAGGAGCGAAAGGATTTGTATTGGTATCGGGTGGCGAAGCTTTCTTAAGCATTTCTGCAAAAGATTGCCTTGAACGTTCCAATTTTTGGCCACGTTGTTTATACGCCGGGCACGACGAGAGAGCATGAGGAGGAGTTCCCTTGCAGAAAACGCCTATTAGTGTATTATCTGCACAGGGACCAGCCTGCTGACAGTTTTGGCAAATCATTGCCCGGGGTACAAACAACCGCACAGGTAGCCGAAGTTTATCCAGTTCTAAGAACTGAGGAAGGGCAGAGCCAGAAAAGGTTACCCGAAACGAGTCTGTGGGGGTAACTTTTTTCTTACCCTCGCTGTGCGATATTTTAACTAATTTTCGAACTTCCAGTATCTGAACTAGGGGGAGAAGAGGGTTCTTGAATCGGCCAACCGCCCGCTTCTCCAAAATTTCAGGGCACAGACTCGCCTCTGTGACCACTCCTACAACCTCCACATCACGAGCTGGAATATAAACGCGATATTCCAGTGTAAAATGCTGGGAGGAAGCAATCTCATTAGCCTGCTTCAGGTTAGAGACGACAACACGGAGTTTATTAAATTTTACTTTCGTGATCTCTGTCACGGCTGAAAATCGCTTCGTCAGATCAGTAGTGATTTGATACACATTCAAAGGTTTCATTTTGGGCTGAAAGTAGACAACCCATGGACCGACCGAGTCAACCGGATACGATCGCGGTCTGAATATTTTTTGTGCCTCCCCATCATCGGGTGGCAAAGGCACTTTTTCAGCCAAACCGTCCATGTCGAAGAAACCTCTTCAACATGCACGATTTGCCGAAAATTTAAATCACACACACACACAAACAAAGAACACACAAATTAAACTCTAGTGGGATGAGGGACAGGAAAAACAAAACTTAACTAAATTACTGTTATGTTGCTGCTGCTGCTGCTGCTGCTGACGCACCGTATGCGTGAACGTCGCACTTCTATGCGGGGATCGGGGAGCGGTGCGCTGAAACGATCGCCTTCGGGTGCACTCGCTCAACGCTGTCGGATGACCGTTGGCGGTGTAGTAGTGTATCGCTGGTTAGCATCACCACGCGGAGATGAAGCGAAAATAAGCGGGAAGATAATTCGCCAGCAAGCACTGCTTGATTTTCCTATTTCACTGGAAAACCACACTGCCTTTTTAGAAAAAAGGACTCACTTTTACTCTACTCACTGAAGTGAGTATATATTGAGAAAAAAAAACTAGTTATTTCCAAGGATTGCACTCGAATAAATCTTCCAAAATAACGGAGCGCTGGATCGCACGAACATTCTTCTTTCGCTGAACGAAGTGGGGTGAGAACTGGCCGGCTTGACGTGCCGAAAAGGCTCAGTAGGGATGCTCTATCAAGATACTCGAAGCTAAGAGTCAGTTCCATTGTGGTTTTATCACATTAATCTTTCCGCTGTATTTATTCACTCTTTTTAGAATTTACTTATATTTGATTTAAATGATATATTTCATTAATGAAAATCACTGTAGTACCTATGAGATTTACTACAAATTATTTTTGCGATGCACTGAAACGGAACAATGCATCAAAATTTTAGATATTCTATTCTTTATAGGCTATATAATTTTAGATCATCTATGAAATTCCCAAGTATTGTAGAATTTTTTTCTTCTTTTGGCTATGAAACATTGTCTAAACATTCAGGTGTATAATGGATACGCAAGTACGTCTACATTTTGTTAGAATTCACTTGCCAGATCGGCCTTTTCACTGAGGATTTTTTTTCCCCTTCAGGCTTTTTCCTGGTATTCAGGGTCGTTTACTGGCTCCGAGAGGGATTGGGCGGAAAAATTTCCCATACAAACCGTTACCAAGGTGGAGTAAAAGAAAGAATAGGAGAAAGGGATGGGTTCAAAATAGAAAAGGCGAATTATTATGTTCGAGAATTCAATTTCTTTTTAATTTTTATTTTTAATATGGGTAGGAAAGGAAGGTAGGGAATGGAACATTACCGGTTTGACATTGTCTTCCGTCCAATGGGCTGTATATTTCGAATGGCGGCTACGGTGCTCGGGGTTCTCCACTGGGTTCTGGTTGGCGATATTGCTTCGCTGGGCTCACTTCACTGCTGGACAAGTGCTGGACACTCAGGCCGTTGCCCGCTTAATGTCCGACACGCCTCTATAGAACTAAGACTATCCGTGAAAATGAAGTATTGATCCGGTGTAAAAGAGGCAACAGTTTCTAAAGAAATATAAATTGCTGCCAATTCCGCGACAAAAACAGAACAAGGTGCTTGAAGTTTACGAGCGACGCTATAATTTTAATTGTATACACCAAAGCCAGCGGAGTCCTCTATCAAAGACCCGTCAGTGAAAAACGTTTTAGTGGAATCAACTAGGCCAAACTTTGCAGCAAATATCACCGGAGCAATCGTAGGACGATGATGCTCTGGGATTCCACGAAGCTCCTGTTTCATGGATAAATCAAAATGAACCGAATTTCCGAAGTCGGAGAAGCAAACACAATTGGGAATATTAAGCGAAGGGCTGACATCCTGTGTTATGTACAAATGGTACAAACTCATGAAGCGGGTTTGAGGATTCAACTCAAGGAGCTTCTCAAAATTTTCGATCACCTGGGGGTTCATAACTTCACACCTGGTGAGGAGCCGGAGAGATAACTCTGTAAATCGATCTGAGAGTGGCAACATGCCAGCCAGCACTTCAAGACTCATGGTGTGAATCGAGTGCATGCAACCTAACGCGATACGAAGACACCGATACTGAATACGTTCCAGTTTAATGATGTGCGACCGGGCCGCTGACTGAAAACAAAAACTACCGTATTCCATAACCGACAAAATCGTTGTCCGGTACAACGTTAGAAGATCTTGCGGATGTGCTCTCCACCAGGTCCCGGTAATTGTGCAGAAAAAATTGACCCTTTGCTGGCATTTTCGCTTCAGATACTCAATGTGAGATCTCCAGGTGCACTTTGAATCGAACCAGACCCCAAGATATTTAAATGACATGGAATGAGTTATCGGTGTACCCAAAATTTGAAGCTTCGGTTGTGCAGGGTTATGCTTCTTAGAAAAAACTACCAACTCAGTTTTCTCCGTAGAGAATTCGATACCTCGCTCTAGAGCCCAAGTAGACAAATTGTCCAAGGTATCCTGCAAGGGTCCTTGTAGATCGACCACATCGGGTCCCGTGACAGACACTACGCCGTCATCTGCTAGTTGTCTCAACGTACAGTTGTCACCTAGACAACCGTCAATGTCTTTGACATAAAAATTATACAAAAGAGGGCTTAAACATGATCCCTGGGGGAGACCCATGTAGCTAAATCGAAAACCTGTAAAGTTTCCATGAGAAAAGCTCATATGTTTCTCTGACAGCAAATTGTACAAAAAATTGTTCATTAATGGTGAAAAACCACAAGCATGGAGTTTATCTGAGAGAACTTCAACAGATACTGAATCAAAAGCCTCCTTGATATCCAAGAATACAGAAGCCATTTGCTCTTTTTTAGCAAAAGCTAACTGAATATCTGTGGAAAGCAACGCGAGACAGTCGTTCGTTCCCTTACCCCTACGGAAACCATATTGCGTATCTGAAAGTAGGTTATTCGTCTCAACCCATTTGTCCAGACGGAAAAGGATCATTTTCTCCAACAACTTTCGAATACAAGATAACATCGCGATGGGTCGATAGGAGTTGTGGTCGGACGCGGGCTTACCAGGTTTTTGAATGGCAATAACTCTCACCCGTCTCCAATCATCCGGTACAATGTTGAGTTCCAGACACTGATTAAACAAGTTCAACATGCGCCTCTTCGCGACGTCTGGGAGGTTCTTGAGCAAGTTGAACTTGATCCTGTCAGCTCCTGGAGCCGTATTGCCACACGAAAGGAGTGCGAGAGAGAGTTCTACCATTGAAAAGGGTTGGCTAATCTCATCTATCGAATTCGTTGTTTCGCGAGGAAACATTTGTGCTGGCACAGAATCTGGACAAACTTTTCGCGCGAACTTGAGGATCCATTGGTCCGAGTACTCCTCGTTCTCGTTGTTCGTAATTCTGTTACGCAATCTTCGCGCCGTATTCCAAAGGGTACTCATCGACGTTTCGCGCGATAACCCGTCCACGAATTGTCGCCAGTAACCGCGTTTCTTGGCCTTGATGAGGCTCTTAAATTCTCGTTCGAGAGCCGTGTACCTTTCAAAGTGCTCAGGTGTTCCACGTCTACGAAAAACTTAGAACGCGTCAGACTTTTTGCGGTAAACCTCAGTGCATTGCTGATCCCACCATGGGGAAGGAGGTTTCCTGCGAAATGACGTCCCTGGAACTGGTCGAGTTTGAGCTTGAAGCGCGCTTTCCAAAATCAGGTTGGAGAGGAAGTTATATTCCTCCAGCGGTGGAAGCCCTTCTACCGTTGATAAGGCTTCATCTACTGCTGTCTTGAACCTTGTCCAATCGATATTACGAGTTAGATCATACGTGACATTGATGGATTCCGGTGGAGTGAGCCCGGTGGCAACCGAAATTTTTATAGGCAAATGATCACATTCCACGTGCAGTCCAACGATAATGAATTCGAGCAAAGTGTGAGGTCTAACCTACTACCAAGTGAGGATGGACCAGCCAAGCGTGTAACTTCTCCATTGTTGAGAACTGTCATATTGAAGTTGTCACAGAGGTCATATATCAAAGAAGACCGGTTGTCATCGTACAGTTCTCCCCAGCGTGTACCGTGAGAGTTAAAATCTCCCATGACCAACCGCGGAGCAGGCAGAACCGAACAAATATCTGCAAGTTGTTTTCGGTTAATTGGTGCTCTAGGAGGAATGTACACAGAAGCAATGCAAAGGCTTTTATTTTTAATAAAGGCTTTTATTTTTAATGCGACAACTTCAATACCTGGAATTGGAGGAAAATTCACTCTATAGAAGGAGTAGCACTTTTTGATCCCCAAAAGTACTCCTCCTCCACGTGAATCCTCACGATCAAGCCGAATAATGTTGAAATCGTGAATCGGAAGATCGATTTCGGCTGAAAGCCATGTTTCGCAAAGAGCAAATGCATCACAACCGATATTGTGAGTTAAAAGTTTGAATGATTCCAATTTAGGAATAAGACTTCGACAATTCCACTGCAGAACAGTGATCAAATCCCCGACCTCTTTTGGCAAATTATCCATCGAAGGAAATGATAGCTGCAAGGAGGGGCCACTTTAATGTTAATTTCTTCAAAAAAGTTTTCACAGTGGGAAGCATTGCCATAACAATGCTTTTAAGAGGGTCAGACATTTCGAGGTATTTAAAAATACCTTCCACAATATCATCGAACGAGAACAGCCCAGATGAAGGGGGGGCTTCTGTTCTTAAAATCGGGGCATCAGGGGATTTAGATGTCCCCGGGAGAGATGGGAAATCCTGTGTGTAGTTGGCACTACGAAAACCAGGAGGATTCGGATTATCCTTCTTTTCTCTGCTCTTTGAATTGGGAATGTTGATTTGAGGCTTCTGTTCAGCTACTTTCACAGCTCGAATGCGTCTTCGCTTCCGTGGAGCACCTCCCGGAAAACTAAAAGATGTCCCCTCCTCAACCAAATCCGAATCAGACTCGTCATCTGAAAGAGGAGCGAAAGGATTTGTATTGGTATCGGGTGGCGAAGCTTTCTTAAGCATTTCTGCAAAAGATTGCCTTGAACGTTGTTTCAGAGAACGTTCCAATTTTTGGCCGCGTTGTTTATACGCCGGGCACGACGAGAGAGCATGAGGAGGAGTTCCCTTGCAGAAAACGCATTTTAGTGTATTATCTGCACAGGGACCAGCCTGCTGACAGTTTTGGCAAATCATTGCCCGGGGTACAAACAACCGCACAGGTAGCCGAAGTTTATCCAGTTCTAAGAACTGAGGAAGGGCAGAGCCAGAAAAGGTTACCCGAAACGAGTCTGTGGGGGTAACTTTTTTCTTACCCTCGCTGTGCGATATTTTAACTAATTTTCGAACTTCCAGTATCTGAACTAGGGGGAGAAGAGGGTTCTTGAATCGGCCAACCGCCCGCTTCTCCAAAATTTCAGGGCACAGACTCGCCTCTGTGACCACTCCTACAACCTCCACATCACGAGCTGGAATATAAACGCGATATTCCAGTGTAAAATGCTGGGAGGAAGCAATCTCATTAGCCTGCTTCAGGTTAGAGACGACAACACGGAGTTTATTAAATTTTACTTTCGTGATCTCTGTCACGGCTGAAAATCGCTTCGTCAGATCAGTAGTGATTTGATACACATTCAAAGGTTTCATTTTGGGCTGAAAGTAGACAACCCATGGACCGACCGAGTCAACCGGATACGATCGCGGTCTGAATATTTTTTGTGCCTCCCCATCATCGGGTGGCAAAGGCACTTTTTCAGCCAAACCGTCCATGTCGAAGAAACCTCTTCAACATGCACGATTTGACGAAAATTTAAATCACATACACACACAAACAAAGAACACACAAATTAAACTCTAGTGGGATGAGGGACAGGAAAAACAAAACTTAACTAAATTACTGTTATGTTGCTGCTGCTGCTACTGCTGACGCACCGTATGCGTGAACGTCGCACTTCTATGCGGGGATCGGGGAGCGGTGCGCTGAAACGATCGCCTTCGGGTGCACTCGCTCAACGCTGTCGGATGACCGTTGGCGGTGTAGTAGTGTATCGCTGGTTAGCATCACCACGCGGAGATGAAGCGAAAATAAGCGGGAAGATAATTCGCCAGCAAGCACTGCTTGATTTTCCTATTTCACTGGAAAACCACACTGCCTTTTTAGAAAAAAGGACTCACTTTTACTCTACTCACTGAAGTGAGTATATATTGAGAAAAAAAAACTAGTTATTTCCAAGGATTGCACTCGAATAAATCTTCCAAAATAACGGAGCGCTGGATCGCACGAACATTCTTCTTTCGCTGAACGAAGTGGGGTGAGAACTGGCCGGCTTGACGTGCCGAAAAGGCTCAGTAGGGATGCTCTATCAAGATACTCGAAGCTAAGAGTCAGTTCCATTGTGGTTTTATCACATTAATCTTTCCGCTGTATTTATTCACTCTTTTTAGAATTTACTTATATTTGATTTAAATGATATATTTCATTAATGAAAATCACTGTAGTACCTATGAGATTTACTACAAATTATTTTTGCGATGCACTGAAACGGAACAATGCATCAAAATTTTAGATATTCTATTCTTTATAGGCTATATAATTTTAGATCATCTATGAAATTCCCAAGTATTGTAGAATTTTTTTCTTCTTTTGGCTATGAAACATTGTCTAAACATTCAGGTGTATAATGGATACGCAAGTACGTCTACATTTTGTTAGAATTCACTTGCCAGATCGGCCTTTTCACTGAGGATTTTTTTTCCCCTTCAGGCTTTTTCCTGGTATTCAGGGTCGTTTACTGGCTCCGAGAGGGATTGGGCGGAAAAACTTCCCATACAAACCGTTACCAAGGTGGAGTAAAAGAAAGAATAGGAGAAAGGGATGGGTTCAAAATAGAAAAGGCGAATTATTATGTTCGAGAATTCAATTTCTTTTTAATTTTTATTTTTAATATGGGTAGGAAAGGAAGGTAGGGAATGGAACATTACCGGTTTGACATTGTCTTCCGTCCAATGGGCTGTATATTTCGAATGGCGGCTACGGTGCTCGGGGTTCTCCACTGGGTTCTGGTTGGCGATATTGCTTCGCTGGGCTCACTTCACTGCTGGACAAGTGCTGGACACTCAGGCCGTTGCCCGCTTAATGTCCGACACGCCACTTCACTTTTTCCAGCCTACGACACAAAATGGTCACGGATACCACTGCACTCACTTTTCCTGATCGAAAAATAAAAAAGATCGAGTGATTGAAAATTCGCGCACCCAACTGTAAATGAAAACATTTACCTACTAGTCGCCGACCCCGGCAATAACAGCTGCTTATATCAGCTGACTCCGTATAATGGTATGAGAGCCATCTCATCGACAGCAAGGGTCGACTGTGGGAGCGCACTGAATAGCGCGTAACGGTTGACACAGTAAATGGGAGAATTGGGATGCCAAGGATGGGAAAAAGGATATATTATTCGATTATAATTCAATTATGTCAATTCACATATTTCTTTTTTTGGTTCAGTTAATACTATATCATAAATAAGAATTTATATCAAAATAGAAAATTTAAAATAGAAAAGTAAAAAAATATATATACAAAAATTACATTATTTACAAAATTTTCAAATTAAACCAATGTAACCGATAGACAGGTTACATTTAGCCCACACTTGGGAGAAAAAAAAAATGTTTATTTTCACTTGGTAGGGGTGAAGTCATGGTAAATGAATTTGGTGCTATTTTGAAAGCTCTCTTTTCATTGAGGGTTAGGTTAATCTTGTGGAATGATTTTTCCATAAGAGGAGCTCTTTTCCACAAGATCACGTAACTCTCAATGATAGAGTCTGGCTATCAAAATAGAGGGTTAGGTTAGGAATGGGAATTGTTGGTGGCTCTCTTTTTATTGATGGTTAGCTAGATTTGGCGGAATGATTTTTACATGGGAGAGGAGCTCTTTTCCGCAAAATCACGTAACCCTCAATAATAGAGTCTGGCCACCGATGAAGGAAATAAGGATAGGAGTTCTTATGATGACAGCTCTCTTTTCGTTGAAGGTTAATTTGATTTAGCGGAATGATTTTTCTCTGCGAGATCTGTTCCGCCAAATCACGAAACTTTCAACCATAGAGTCTGGTTGCCATTATAATTGGACTGGGTTAGGAGTTCTTACGGTGACAGCTCTCTTTTTGTTGAGGGTTAACTTGATTTAGCGGAATGATTGTGCTCTGTGAGATCTTTTCCGCCAAATCACGTAACACTCAACCATAGAGTCTGGCTGCCAACTCGCGAATCTTACCTTATGCTTGGGATTATAAGGTTGAGATAAGATGAAAATGTATGAGTTGTATCGGTTAGTATGCCTTCTACAAAAATACTGCCTTTTGGGAATCATGGTTCGTCAGAATAAAGCTTTTTTTATCTGCCCTCTCGCTATTAGCCTTAGAAATTTAGATATTTATTTTACAACTAACTTAAATCTACTACTTTTTTTAAAACTAGACTCCAATTGGAAGAGAAAAGGAACATTTTATTGACTCTCTACTTTTGACTTATATCTCGCCGAATATTGATTCGGGAAAAAAAATTACACACTTATTCATACACATTGATTCTTACTCATTCATACACCCACCTTTCATACATATCCGTTAATTCAATCATTTCATTCATACAGTTGTCGGGCTCAGAAAACATTTTACCACGAACAATTTAACACACATGAATTCTAGAATAAAATATTGGGGATCCCTAATTCTAAATAATTCGAGTGTCTGGCGATAACGCAACAGACCCCTTGAGCTAACGATTAAACTTATCGTTGAATTCGCCACCTAGGGAGGCGTTACGAAATAGATAAACATTCTCCATTGTTTGAATCTGGCAGATCTACCAGAAATTGTAAACAAGGGGTAAGAACATAAAAAGAAGCAGGCATTGTTCAAGGCAGAGATGGGAACAACAACAAAGCTTCGCTCTGACGACGATCTAGTAAAAGGCATGAATGATGGCATGTAAATACGCAGGTAAGTATTCCGTTCAATTAACTGTAATCTGTTGCTTTCTTTCAGGTTATATAGTTACTCCAATTTGAACGATTTATGGAAGGTAGGCTATACTGAGCTTTCGCTATCACCCGGGCTTAAGGTGAACGGCTGGCCATATCCCTACCTCTTACCCGTGAGGTCTTCTACCTCATAGCAAGAAGAGCTAATTTCTTGCCTTCATTTTGCAGGGTAAGTACTGCGGCCGTAGCTTGGCGTTGTAATTCTCAGTAGCCGAAGACTGCTTCATATTCTCGCAGATCAATTGTCCTACCACAAAGGACTTAGCGAAAGTGCGGTTTGCAAATTATACTGGTTCGGGACGTATCGTGGGACTTCTCAAGATTCTTCCGGGACAATCTCATGTATCTTGGCGAACATTTGTTTTCGCCTCACCTCCCTCTCCTCCTCAGAGAGTTCTTCAACATGGCGTGCGAGGCGATGGTCCGATCCCTCTCGTTCTGGCTAACTCTTGCCCGTGTGTGATGAAGTACGGCGTAAACCCTGTATAGCGCACACTTGTGTTTAGCATCAACTCAATTTCGCATCTTTGTGTCCCACAGTCGCTGGTCGGTTTGTACGAAAGTGCGGATAGCCGCCATTTATTGTTCGGTTCACTCGCTCTACAGGGTTCATTGTGAATGATACCGGAGTTCAACCAGTGCGTGATTTTGAAGAGATCTAGAAGTTCTTTGAAGTTTCTCGAAACGAAAGAGCTGCCATTGTCTGTGATAATGGTTTCAGGGATGAATTTCTAAAAAACCACTGATTCTTCAAAATCACACACAAGGTTGAACTATCCAGCTTCTTCACCGGGTGAATCATCACCCACTTTGAAAAGTAATCGCAAATCACTAGATGTGCTGATTTCCTTTCCGACTCCGTGGCAGAGGAATCTACAAAGTCCATCGAAATGATCTGCCACGGTCGGGACGGGACGCACAACGCATTTTTCCATTTCGGGGTCGTCTGTACAAAAGACGGTTTGACCTCTTTGCAGGTAGTGCATTCTTGAATATAGGTCCTAATTTGTTTAGCCATCTTAGGCCAATAATAGCGTTGCTGTATACGGGCAAGAGTTTTACTAAAACCAGTATGAAATTGATTATCATGGGCCTGTTTCAACACTTCGGGGACTTCATCGGTGGAAAGGACTTGTTTCCATTCGAAACGGGAATCGAACGGTATATTTTTTGTGGCAACAAACTTAAGCAATCTACCGTTCTCGACCTTAAAGTCGATGAAATCATCGGGACGATTGATGACCTTTTCCTTGAGGGAATTATACCACGTTGAAGTAGGTGAATCTTGGACAGCAGCAATACTCCGTGACAGGGCATCCGGGACAACATTTTCTTTACCCTTTCGGTGTACTACTGTCATGTCGAATTGCTGAAAGTCCAAGCTCCATCGACTACAACGGGAACCAACTTTCCACTTCGTCTTGAGGATGTGGGTCAACGCCGACGAATCCGTCACTAAGGTGAAATGGTAGCCTTCGATATACCCCGGAAATGCTTCAATGGAGAGCAGAGCGGCGAGAGCCTCTTTCTCAGCAGCGTGGTAGTTCTTTGTGGAGTGGTGAGCTTGCGGGAAAAATAGGATATAACTCTCTCACCATCCTCTTGCTGCTGAGTGAGTACTCCCGCAACAGCTACATCGCTTGCGTCCGTCTGGATAATAAAGGCTCGGGAGAAGTCGGGACTTCCCAGAATCGGTGCTGTGATGAGCTGCTCCTTTATAAGACAAAAGGCTTTCTCTGCTGCTTCATTCCAGCCGATGATCTTTGTTTTGGTTTTCAGGAGATCCGACATTGGCCCACAAATCTTGCTGAAGTTTGGAATGAAGCGTCGGTAATAATTTGCCATCCCGAGAAATCTCCTAAGCTTGGTGATCGTGGTCGGCTTTTCGTATTCCACAATTGGTCGAATTTTGTCGGGATTCCCACGGAGGCCTTGAGAGTTTAGGAGATATCCCAGGAAGGAAATTTCCGGCATTCCAAACAGTGACTTCTCGAGATTTATCATAAGGTTGGCTCTGTTTAGTCTACGCGCAATTTCCCGAAGTAATTGTACATGATGCTCAAATGTCTCCGTTACCACGACTATATCGTCGAGGTAGACGAAGACATAAGGTTCCAATTCACCATGACTAAGAACTTGGTCCATTAACCTTGCAAGGGTAGCCGGGCTATTTACGAGACCGAATGGCATCCTGGTGAATTGGAACAACCCCTTCCTTGCACGCTAAAGGCCGTATATTTACGGGACGACTTTTCCAGAGGAACTTGAAGAAATGCCTCTGAAAGATCTATGGTCGATAGATATTTCGCCTTTGGAAGTTGGCCTAAGATTCGGCAAGGGTGAGGCAAGGGTAAGCATCACGAACAGTGCGTTCGTTAACCTTGCGCGCATCTAAACAAAGCCGAACCTTATTAGGCTTGATGACTGGCACGCAATTTAGTGACCAGTCCGAGGTGCTCGGTTCAATAATGCCACCGTCAAGCAGCCTTTGCAACTCTATAGACACCAAACCTTGTGTCTTAGGAGACATTACATAGGGAAACTGCCTAACCGGAGGCTTTTTCCGCCATTCTTCGGCAAGCTCAATTTTGTGCTCTGCCAGCGGAGTGGTAGACAGTTTCCCGGGGAGCGCGGGAATGAAAAGGGTCTTTATATGGTCTATAGTTTGCTGTTCGGAAGCAGTTAGGACAGTGGATGATGAAGACGGCCCAGAACTATCGTCTTCCTCGGTAGTGTCAACAATGGCACAACTTGTAATAGTGGGCTGGATATGGAAAGTCTTCCAAAAGTCCATTCCACAAATACAGTTGATGGCTAAGTTTGGAACTACCAAAGTTGGGACAACCTTCTCTACGCCATTCCACAAAAAGGGTAGATAAACCTGGCCCCTGACATTAAGAACTTCTCCGCTCGCCGTACGCAAATTCATTGGGTCTCGAAGTGGAAAGATTCGTTTCGGTTTGACGGAATTATAAGTGGAATCATTAATTAAAGTTAAATTGCTTCCGCTGTCTAGAAGAGCTTGGAAGCTTACCCCGTACACCTTCACTGAAGTGTAGGGTCGGTTATCGTTTGGAAGTTGGTAATTTATTATGTACGACGCCGGTGTCTCCGGATAGAGATTCTCTGAAACCGGTTCAAAATATGGAAAAAGGGTTCACGCTTAAAAGTTGGGGTTTAGCGGGCGGCGATTTTGGCTCGCTGTTAAGGCGTTTTTTGTACAAAACGGACAGTTGTTCGATGGATAGCCTCGGAACCCACAATTCTCGCACAGAACCCCTTTTGGAAGCCTGCATCGATCCATTCGATGACCGAACTTACCGCAGTTAAAACAGTGTCGGCTCGAAGGAGGCTCGTGAGCATCGATCATTTCCTCCAATGTGGTTAGTGGACGCGCTTGTCCCAGAGAAGTAGTTCCGGGGCGGCTAATGTTTTGGTTTGTATGCAATTGTGCATTGAAATTATTTCGGGGCACAAACGACTGCTCCCTCGGCGATTCCTTGCTCTGCTCATATTTTTCAACAGTGTTTACCGACTTATCGGGTCCAAAAACCTTGTTATACACTGAGAAGTTTATGGCATCGACCTTTTGACCCGCGGATACAAGCGCCGGAAGGTCAGCTATCGTGAGGAAATTCAGTTGCCGCTTGTAATCAATCCTCATATTCTGCAGCAGAATTTGAACTTTTCAAATTCTGGCAGTGGAACACTCATAGTTCCGAAAAGCTCCTCCATTGAATGATAATATTGAGAAACGTTTCATTGCGTAACTGATGGCGCTGATATACCTTCATTTTCATTAGGGTATCTAGATCAGGGTGCATAAATGTCCTCCTAAGCTCTAGTATCAAATGCTGCCAGTTTATCAAACGGCCCGATGCACGCATGGTCATATACCATTGAAGTGCCGGTCCTTTAAAAAGGTGAATCGCCGAATCAAAGAGTTCCACTTCCGAAACATGCTCAGCCACAGACATCGCGTGAACCATACCGAGAAACTGGTTCAGCTTCAAACCCTGATCTTCCCCGTCGTACTTCGCTATTGTCCACTTGGACACGGGTAAGGTATGACGCCCCTGATTACTCGGTAAAATTGGATTGAATGGTGTGAATGCAG
The DNA here is from genome assembly GCA_034211315.2 of Aedes japonicus. NCBI lineage: Eukaryota > Metazoa > Arthropoda > Insecta > Diptera > Culicidae > Aedes > Aedes japonicus. The sequence continues at coordinate 31,030 of JASCZW010000693.1, read as the reverse complement.
GATTCGCATGGGGATATGAAGTTGAAACCGGGTTGGATGTCTGTTGGAAACCCGTAGCCTGCATTTCTAGAAATGGATTAGGAGGTTGAGAGAAACCCGATGTCGGATTTCCTGGCCATGGATGCGAATTATGTGAGAAACACGATGCCGGATTTCCTAGACACGGATTGGAAATAGGAGCAATGTTCATGGCTGAAGTTCCCTGCCACCGGCTTGAAGTTGGAACGCTACTCATAGTTGGATATCCTACTAACGAGTTGGTAGTCTGAGTACAACCGGCTGGCTGAAAAACTGAACTATTCTGCAGGTGGCTATGCCACGATGAAGACATAGGAGGTGATGCGGTTGGGTAACTTTGAGGAAGTGAGAAGCTGACGCCAGAGGTTAACCCTGAAACACTGGTCGCTGTAGAGCGCGTATGGCTCTGAGAAAATCGAGAATGCCCTGAGTAGGGCGCACCCAATGAACCTGAACACGAAGTAAGCACTGTAGGTTGCGGAATGTCTGTAAGCTGTTGGTTCCCACCTGGAACCTCTGATCTTATGTTTTGAGACTCCTCTTCACGTTTCTTGTCTCGATTTATTAGCTCCAGGGTAAGATCACTGATTCGCGTCAACAAAGATTCTAGTAGAGGGCTCATAGGCACGTTTGCTGGGAGCTCAATACCCGCTTCACCTACCCCTGAATATTTCCCGGTTTGGGTAGCGATAAAGGTGCGAGAACCCCCTCAGTCTGGAATAAATCAATCAAAGCGTGATCCTCTGGATCCCCACGATTCACCATTCCCGATACCCCAGGTTCCATATAGTAATACTTTATCAACAATTTCACTACATCATCAAGCATTGCGTTCAAAAACTTTTTTGCCTCATCATCCGCTTGCTTCAACAAAAGAACCATGCGGTGGCCGAAATGCAACAATTTAGATTGTCCTCTCACCCTCAGATTTTTGTCATTCTGCCTCAGACCGTCAAATATTTCCTCATAATTGCGTCTGCAATACTCGATCGTGTCCTCCCAATTAATCTCAAGTTCCACCTCAACAAACTTATGCTCTTCTTTTTCGCTTTTTAAATGATCACGAAGACTCCTTCGTCTTCTTGAGTAGCTGCGATCGTCCCCAATTACAATTGACCGAATCTTCAGCTCAAAAATCTAATTCTTCCGTCGATAAATGGTCCACCCTTAAGCTGTGGTACCATTCTAGTATTTTTTTAACTGCGTGTGTGTGTTCACTGCTATGTTCACTAAGTGCTTCCGCCATGTTTCACTTGAGTTTAAATGCACAAAAGTAAAATAAAAATTCCTAAACCTACAAAGACTAACTATGCTAACTAAAATGTAAAATAAATTCAACAAAGAAAATGTAAAAATGCACACAAAATCACTAATTTTAACTCAAATATCCCCACAATGCTACTTACCACATAAAAATTGCAAAAAAGCAGCTAAATTACACCCTAAATTAAAATTACTGCCTAAAAATGTTACGGAAAGGCTCAAAAATTACAAAAAAAAACAGCATCAAACTATGCTATTCCATTAAATTAGGCACTCAATAAGAAAAAATATAAATTAAAAAAACCAAAAATGTAATGGCATAAGCTCACTGAAGCACTGTAAATCAATTAGAAAAAGTCACTTACTGTTCACTTAAACTCTACTAATTGTTCTAATTTATTGTAAGCACTGTCTCAAGACAAAAAGGCTAAATTTCTAACACTAATTTGAAAAGATCTAAAAAACTATAGAAACAATAATCATTATCATCATCCGAACCGGTTCACAAAAGGAAAATAGCACTTTCATCGATTTCAATACTTTTCCGAATACAACTCATTCACCTTTCACTGTAAAAACAATTGGAATAAAGGATTCCAATTCCACCCGGAAGCTTACTTGAAAAGGATTCCAATTTTCAAAGAAAAATGGGATCCTTTTCTTTATTTTGCGTTGGGCGCCAATTGTTAGAATTCACTTGCCAGATCGGCCTTTTCACTGAGGATTTTCTGTTTTTCCCCTTCAGGCTTTTTTCCTGGTATTCAGGGTCGTTTACTGGCTCCGAGAGGAATTGGGCGGAAAAACTTCCCATACAAACCGTTACCAAGGTGGAGTAAAAGAAAGAAAAGGAGAAAGGGATGAGTTCAAAATAGAAAAGGCGAATTATTATGTAGGAGAATTCAATTTCTTTTTAATTTTTATTTATAATAGGGGTAGGAAAGGAAGGTTGGGTAGGGAACATTACCGGTATTGACATTTGGCTCTCGTCCAATGCGCGGTAGATTCGAATGGCGGCTACGGTGCTCCGGGTTCTCCGCTGGGTTCTGGTTTTTGTTATTGCTTCGCTGGGCTCACTTTATTGACCTTTTGACGATTTTGTCGAAGTGCTGGACACTCAGGCCGTTGCCCGCTAAATGTCCGACACGCCACTTCACTTTTACAGCCTACGATACAAAATGGTCACGGATTCCACTGCACTCACTTTTCCTGCTCGAAAATTAAACAAAATATCGAGTGATCTAAAATACGCGCACCCAACTGTAAATGAAAACATTTACCTACTAGTCGCCGACTCGGCAATAACAGCTGCTTATATCAGCTGATTCCGTATAATGGTATTGGAGCCATCTCCTCGACAGTGAGGGTCGACTGTGGGAGCGCACTGAATAGCGCGTAACGGTTGACACAGTAAATGGGAGAATAGGGATGCCAAGGATGGGAAATAGGATATATTATTCGATTATAATTCAATTATTTCAATTCACATATTTCTTTTTTGGTTCAGTTTATACTATTTCATAAATAAGAATTTATATAAAAATAGAAAATTTAAAATAGAAAAGTAAAAAAATATATATATACAAAAATTAAATTATTTACAAAATTTTCAAATTAAACCAATGTAACCGATAGACAGGTTACAACTTGGTTCAAATTAAAGTTAACACAGTGTAGTTTTTTTTTCTTATATTATTTTTTATATTCTTTTTAAGTTTCACTTATGGAATACTGGAAAAAAGGAGTTTTACTTAATGAAAAAAAAATTTATTTGTGTTGAAAAGAAACAGTGACAAAATAAAGTGCCCACTTCAAAAATCGAAATGTTTTCGATAAGTTTCCATTGGAAGACCCCTCGATTGTTTATGTTTTGATATTTTGACATGTTTTGAAGCAAACGGCTCAACCTGGTGCATTTGTATACGTGATCGCATTTGATTCAATTGAAAAAAATGGAGAACGCAGTGCTTTCGAAAGCAATTCCCTTGTGTATCCGAAAATTGCTCGTTCGTGATGTGTAAAACGGTGAATCGCACCGGGCTGTCGCTAAGAAGTACAGTATCAGTAAGGCAGCGGTTGGCAAAATTCTTCTGAAGCTTAAAACGTTTGGATCAGTGGTGGATCGCTCTGGCAGAGGCAGGAAGCGGAAAACGGATGCGAGAACGGACACCAAGATCATGCGCGAAGTCAAGAAGAACCCGAAGGTAACTGTCCGCCAGATCCAGGAAACCCTTCAGTTTTCAGTTTCCGGTCGAACTGTTCGTCGCCGTTGGGTTGAATAGCAAACTTGCCCGGAAGCGCCCATTTATCAGCAAGGCAAACAAAGTCAAACGGCTTAAGTTTACTAAGGAGCATGCTGATAAGCCCCTAGAGTTCTGGAAAACGGTTCTCTGGACGGACGAATCAAAATTCGAGCTGTTTAACCGAAAGCGGCGGGTTCGTGTTTGGTGCAGATCGGGAGAGGAGCTTCAGGAGCGCCACATCCAAGGCACGATGAAGCATGGAGGAGGAAATGTGATGGTCTGGGGGTGTTTTTCGTGGGGTAGAGTGGGAAGCATTGTGAAAATCGACGGGATAATGACGGCAGATTCTTACATCAACATCCTGCGAGAAAATCTGGAGGTTTCGCTGATTCAGACGGGCCTTGAAGAGAAGTTGGTATTCCAGCAGAACAACGACCCGAAGCATACTGCCATGAAGACCAAGTCTTTTTTCCGGTCTTGTCGGATCAAACCGCTGGAATGGCCTCCACAAAGCCCGGACTTCAATCCCATCGAGAATTTGTGGCGACATTGAGCTTGTCAGCAACGTCCCGGATAGAGAGGTTAGGATTCCACCTATATTTCGCGGCCACTTTCTTCATCGTCGTTGCCACGTCCGGATTATGATTGCCACCGCTTCCAGGCTTCCTGGCGGTCGACAGACGCTCCCAATCACTTTTAAAATGTTTGTCACGGTCAATTTGGCCACATCCAGCAATTTTGCCAACTTGGCGTGCACAAGAGTCAGATTCTCTTGCTGCGCGAGCAAAATTTTGACACTCTGCTCCTCTAGCTTGGACGTCATTTTGAAAACTAGAGAGTATATTTTTTAATTCAATTTAATCTTTATTTTTTGATTTCGTGTTTAAACATATTTTTATTCTGCGAGTGATTTACAAATTATGTTTTCAAACTTTAACTTGTGTTTACATCGATGATGATTGTTTGTTTTTCAGGCATGACGTACTTCATCACCGGGTCGATAATTATTTTGAAGACGGCCAGTTTGTTCCGCTGCGATAGCCGGGATCTTGTTGTTGCACGGTAGTTCCGTTTGTTGTTAATGGTGACACCAAGGTATTTGACGCCATCCATCGAATCAACGGGGCCTTCTTTTACCCGGATGAAGCAGTCGGGTGGAGGTAGAAGCTTCGGTGAAGGTCGGTGTCGGAACAAGATAGCTTGACTTTTGCCTTCGTTAACTTTGATTTTCCAGCTGCTGAGGTACGTCACGTAAGCGGTTACCCTTTGTTGCAACCGGGACCGGTAGTTTATTGGCATTCGACCTTTGGGCATTATTGCACTGTCGTCCGCGTACTGCGCCAGGTTGCAGCCAGCTGGAAGCTGCGGTACGTCTGATGTGTAAAGATTGGGAGGATGGGATCCAGAAGGCTACCTTGGGGCACACCAGCTGGGATCGATTTGAGTGCAGACGATGCTCCTGCAAGTCATACTCTGAAGATGACGGTTGGTTAAATAACTCCTTACCATCCTCGCCAGGTAGCTCGGGAAGTTCGCCTGTACCAGCTTGTGGATCAAGCCGTCGTGTCACACGTTGTCGAAAGCCTTCTTCACATCCAGAAGGATCATTGCCGTGTTGGTTGATAGCGACTTGTTGCGGTGTATAATGTTTTCCACTCGGACCAGCTGGTGGACGGTAGAGTGTCCCTGCCTAAAACCGAATTGCTCTGGTGGTATGGCGTGGTTCTCTTCTGCGTGCAACAGCAGTCCCTGGAGGATGAACCGCTCCAATGTTTTGCTGACAGCCGAAAGCAAAGTGATAGGCCTGTAGCTTGCAGGGGTAGTAGGATCCTTTCTAGGTTTCAGGATAGGGATAAATTTACGTATCTTCCACCTCGTTGGAAAATGGTCAAGCTGGAAGCACCGGTTGAAAAGTTTCATCAAGAAGCGGAAGGCTTTGCCGGAGAGTTTCTTCAGCACCAGGTTGAAAATGCCATCGTTTCCCGGGGCCTTAATGTTTTTCCCGCACGTCACTGCTGCACGAAGTTCGTTTTCCGTCCCTTGGCCGACGAAAGGTTCGAAATTGACTTGCTCCACGAGCTGGCGAATGGTTTGCTGAACAGCAGCTTCATAGGGACTCATGTTGCCAGCCTCAACAAGTTTGTTGGCGAGTGTGTTGGCCTTCTCCGACGGGGATAACAGAATGTCACCAGTGTCGTCCTGTAGCGGCGAGATTGCTTTCAGCTTCTGCTTTAGAACTTTTGCCACCTTCCAGAATGGCCTCGAGTCGTCGCTCATTTGGGCGATGTTGTTGGAAAATTGGTGATTCCTTATGTTCTTCATTCGATCCTCGATTTGATGGCTGAGAATGCAGAGCTCCTCTTTCTTCAGCAGGCATCCGGTTCGTTGGAACTGTCGGCGAACGGTGTTCCGTTGTTGAATTAGCTGACGGGTGTAGTGGTCAATAATGGTGTGTTGCTTTCTCTCCGGTACCCATCGAATACAGGCTGCCTCTGCGGCATGGATAGTTTCCTCGAACATACCCAGTTGGTTTTCGATGGCTTTGACTGATGAAACGTCCGGATTGTCAAGAAGACGAGAGTCCACCAGGCGACTGAAAGCTACCCAGTCCCGTCTCATCGATGGTAGAACTTGCGTTGGATTACAGTCCAGTTCGCACACCACGGTAGTGGTCGGAACTTAGCTCATGATGGGTGACCGGCTTCGAAAGTGCCAATTTGGATAGGAACACGTCTAGGGTGGATGAGGATAGAAAGGTCGGATCGTGTGGAAAGTGGATAGCACACGTACCTGAGCTAAGGTGATTAGCCAAAAGGTTGCCGTTTTTGTTGGTTGACTGATTTTTCCACAGGGTATGGTGAGCATTGAGATCACCGGCCACTATGAAGCGAGATCGGTTGATGGTGAGGTTTTCAAGGTCTTCCACGAAGAGCTGTGAGGTGCCATTGCAGTTCGAGCACTGCCGGGACATGTAGACAACGATACCTTTTTTAATGGCCTACCTTTTTTAATGTCAACAGCTACTTTTTTTAATGGATACATTTTTTAATGGCAACAGCTACAGTATTTATGTCAAAACCGTGACCGTGACTCTAACAGAGCGAGCATTTCTGTTGGATACACGGATGGTGCGGGGCTCAATTGCCCCATATTTGCACACCATATAACCAAGGACCTCCATTTGGTCCGATTTTGTCCTGCACCGCAGAAGTCTTCTACCGAACTCCGTAAAAATGGTATACAACTCGGCTGAGTTGTAGAATGCTTCTTTATTTTCCTCGGGAGGGAAATTGATTGGAGCAGCTGCCACACCAGATCTGACGCGAGGGTCATTGCGTCGGTATTGATTTATCCCGGGGGTGGACTGAGGTGTCACGAAACTTGGAAGCAGGATAGTTTTCATTACTCAGGGCAGAAGCGGGCGGGACCTTGCTGAGTTGCTTTCGGTCCTTCTGGTTGGACGTAGTTTGATGCCGTATTCGAAGAAATTCACCTCGTTTAAGGCAGTTACGGTCCGTAGCTGGGTGGGCGCCACCACATCGCGTGGCCGGCATATCTTTCGTCGGTAATTTTTCCGTGTCGTGGGTTCCACCGCAGTTGTTGCACCTTCTACTGAGGTGACAGTTTCGGGTATCGTGACCGTGGTACAGGCAACGCATACACTGCGTTACATCCAAGCGATTATTTTGGTACGGCTCCCAGCGTACCAAAATCTGACCAACCTGCCTGACCCCCCGCAGTTTCGTCAGGTTCGTGTATCCTTTGGTGAAGTGTACCAAATAGAATGCCTCATCGAAGGTTGCGTATTCGCCCTTTCGTCGGATGATGTGCACAGCTTTGGCATCCAGGCCATGTTCCTCCTTCAGACGATTGATGAGAATTTCCGGTGCCACCAGTAGGGCCGATCGGAAGGTTTGTCATACGTGTAGTACTCGAAAACCTGTTATTGTTTGATGTAATCGTCAATGGAGGTGCAGTGGATCCTTGTACCAAACCTGGTGATTTTCTACGCAACTCGAGCCTTGCATGGCTCCATTTTCGCGGCCAGCGGTGCAAATTCGACTTCACCACCAGAGGCGGTTGTTTCGTCGTACGGGTATTTTCCAGAGCGGAGGTAATCGGCCGGGACTTGTTAGCTTGCGCGCTAAAGGCGTTGCTACTCAGCAGCTGCTGATTGACGTCTGCGTCGACGTCGGGCTTCTTCCGCTTGCCTCGTCTAGCGGACGTGTCAGCCACATCTGGCGGCGTGTCAGCAGGGATTAATGCACCACGCACTACACCGAAAGAGCGAACGAAAAACACCGAAAAACTTTTCAGAGCGCGAGCGAAACACACGACCGAACGTGTCGCTTGTTCAAACTGGAACGGATACTGAAAACTGGAGAGCAAACGGTGAGAACTCATCATAGCAACCATTGTATGTAGACTCAACTTCCAAATGCAGCATTTCAGGTTTTTTTTCAATGCATTTTTATCAGATACACAGTTTTTTGCGCGTTCTAGACTTTAGATGTAAAGATGCTGATCAGTTGTAGTGTGAACGGGGTATAAAAGATATAGCGTTGGAACGAATATGTAATAAAGATTGGACTCGGAAAAAATGAGACACACAAAAATGATCACCAAATATTCATTTTAAATCGGATACTTTTCAAATTTTCAGGGATTAAATAACTATATATTAGTTATGTTTTGGCATAATTCATTTATTGTAATTCCTTCCCCAAGCTGAATGCTCGTACATTTTTCTTAACACTGCTCAAGAGATCTCGGCTTTATCCATCTTCCTTACACAATTTCTACCAGTTTTTCTTCAAAGCTTTATCAGTTTTGAATGTTTTTCCGCTTTTCTTCAACTTCTTCTTCATTATCACCCAAAACTTTTCGATCGGACAAAGTTCTGGTGTATTTGGCGGGTTCGCCTCCTTCGGGACCACATTAACGCCCTTCGCTTCGTACCAATCCATTACAGGCTTGGGGTAATGGCAGGAAGCGAGATCCGGCCAGAACAGCGTGGGACCACGGTGAGAGCAGAGGAAGGGCAGCAAGCGCTTCTGCAAGCATTCCTCTCGATAAATCTGCCCGTTTATGGTGCTGGTTGTAACGAACGGCTTGCTGTACTGTCCGCTTGCTGTTGGCTTGGCTTGCTGTACTGTACTTCTTCGCGAATTTGTCCATCTTTATCTTCCGGAACATTTCCGGAACCTCCATGCGGGATGGACCGAAAAAAAACTCGAGGCCGGGGATTTGTTTGGTGTCCGCCTTGATATATGTCTCGTCGTCCATGACGACACATCCTCGGTACAGCTTCCACGTACTCGGTACTCCCGGTACAGCTTCCACGCATGCAGTTTGGCCACCGTGTTTTGCTTGTCAGTCCGGTTTGGCGCCTTCCTGACCTTAAAAACACATAGCCCAGCCCGCTTCATGGTCTGCTGGACGTACGACTTCGATGAATTGGAATTTTTGGGCACTTCTCGGGTGGCAAGGTTCGGGTTATCCTTAAAGTACTGCCTTATCTTCCGCGCCTTCTCTGGGTATTCCGTTTTCGGGTTTCGGCCGCTTCCAGCGCGCCGCTTGATGGTCTTCGTCTCCTGGAACATCTTCACAACGCGGGACGCGGTGGAATGGTGGATTCCAAGCCTTTTGCCGATCCATCTGTGCCTGACTGAACAGGATTATCGATCACCGCGCCCAAGATTTGCTGGCGTAGCTCTTCTTGTTTCGAATGAATCTCGCGATCAAATTTTGTACACATAAACTTAACACTCTAAACTAGTATTACCCAAAATTTCATTGATTTTTAAGCTTGTAGTAGACTGTTTGTCCAATAGCCAAATATTTGTCATAGGCAGATAGGCATCTGACAAACATGAATGATATCTGTCAGCTGTCTAGCTGCCTATGCCAAATATTTGGCTATTGGACAAACAGTCTACTACAAGCTTTACCCACGCGATAAATAGTTACACTCAAAACAAAGTGTCGCATTTTTTTCGAGTCCAATCTTTACCCAGTTATATTCAATTTTGAATCAATTACTTGTTTTTTAATATCCTGATAATTGAGATTGTACTCTTGCATTCGTTGAATTTTAACCAGAATTGCTATGAGCTGTCAAGTGGTGCCGGAAAAAAGGCCAATTCGTGATACTTCTCACTCCAATGTTTTTCACCACAATGTCAACAATTCCTTATTTTTACAATGCCTCAAAGTTGTTCAAAGTGGGAAATAATATATTTTCTTTTTAAGGAGTTTTTTTATTTTCTCCTCTAAGGCTTTTGGTTTCAGTAATTTAAAAGTGGTGTCGCTTTGCAACACAACTTTGAATTGTTAAAGGCACAAATCTAAGAAATCAGAAAGATGTCATATGCCAAAGTATAAACACAGGTTTGTTGCACTGCAGTAAACAAGATTGAAATGTCTTTCACGAAACGGTAATGGTTTATGAGAGATGTGCCTTCTGAAATGCAAAGTGGTGATCCAAATTGGCAATTAGGGCGGTGATTTTCTGGATTCTAGCAAACTTCAGCTTATTTAAACAAAAATTCACCCAATTTAAACAATGCGGTTAAATTTTTTTCTGTTAACGTTTGCATTAAAAAAAATTGCCGATTTTTCATGGGTTTACCTTCATCTTCGGAGCTGCAGGCAATGACGCAGCGGCAACGGCTGAATAAGATGGTCAACTCGATTTTCCTGGCGAATCGCGACGTGGCGTGACTGGCAGGGCACTTCGTATTTTACTTCCCCCACGAAGGAAGTGAGCTCCGAGGTGAAGTTCATTTCACACACCAAGTTCCCCAAGAAGGTGCTGATGTGACTGACAATTAGCGAGAAGGAGATGTCAAAGCCACTCTTCTTTCGCTCCGGACTGGCCGTGAACGGGGAAATTTATAGTACGAAATGCCTGCCGGAAGTTGCGTCGTTCATCAAGAAATACCATGAGGGCGAAGACGCGGTGTTCTGGCTGGATCTGGCGTCGGCCCACTAATCGAAGCGATCGTTGGAGGAGATGGAGCGGCTGAATATCGATGTGGCATCCAAGCTGGCGAACCCGCCCAACGTCCCCGAGCTGCTTCCCATCGAGAATTTCTGGGCCAACCTGAAGCGTAAGATATACTCCTTTGGTATTGATAAATAAAACGAAGAAAGAACTCAAAAACATTCCTACACGCATGTTTTCGTCCGCCATGGCGAATGTTCCGGTTAACTGCCGGAAGACCGCTCGCAAGGGCGTAGATTTTTTTTGCAAGTAAGCTTAAATTACCTTCCACGGGAAATTTATTAAAAGCAATTATAAGCCTTAACTTTTTTATCACCATCCTTTTATTTTAATTGAAACGTTCAAAGACGAGTTATTTCGAAATATTTTATTAAGCATGTGAGTAGCTTTTGTTCTTTCGATAAAAGTGCCCACTGTGCCAGCTGCCCAGCTGATTGTGAAGCATACAACCGCAATCTAACGGTGTGAAAGTTCTCATTCGTGCCATTTCTTTCACTCTCATTGCAGGTTTTAGTGGATGCGGAAAATTTCATCAACAGTTCACGATGATTCTCGGAAAATTTTCGACAACCACCGCATCGTTTCACTACTACACTGACAAAGGAAAACGTCAAAAATGGGTGGTGGATCCTCTGGTCGCTGCAGCACTTGCGGCGGCATAGGACAGGCGACATAACAAAATAAAAGTCATTTTCCCCATCGCCCTTGCTTCGAAACGGGTGTAAAACTCATTCTCTGGTGTCGTACGTCGGATCTAGCTCTGTACAGAAACCATGCGAAGCCCAATTTTGTTTCGTGTGTCGCGTGTGGCTCGGTTTTCAATCTAGCTTCAAATCCTGAAACCAGTGGAACGTGTTACGATGGGTGATTCTAACATAGTCTAAAATAGTTTGCATCCAAAGAAGTGAAGTGAAATTATTTTAATTTTTTTTGTGCCTATTTCTTGTGAACATCGGTAGTTCTTGGAACGTCGAATGTTTTCGGTGCCAGCATTTCTCGTGAAAAGGTAAATTTTCGGTGATGGTTATGAAATAGTGAGCGACACGACGGGATTGTTCCTTTCCTCGTCGCGTTGAACGGCGAAATAGCGTGGAAATCCGAGAGGAAAAACCCTGCAGTGAACGTGTGTGGCACGAAAGTGTATTGATTTGCGGATGTTCGCGAGTTTTCTTCCCTGCTCATCATGGTGCTGAAAATTAGCTGTGAAAAGAAAAGCGAAAGCTAGCACCAAGAACAAGTGCTTGTAGAAGGAGATCAACATTTTCGATTGTTACGAGTGCCTGCGGTGTTGTGCATTTAGGGATTTATTTGCATTCATCAAACGGAGCGGAGGACTTGGATAGTTTCACGATAAGGTAAAGTTGTATTGCAACGGTTTATGCATGTTGATTTATGTTGACTCTCGTCCCATTGCACCGGCAGGAAGTTGTGACAATTTCATAGGAAAACAAGTCACAGTCATTAATTTTTATATAACTGAAGAATCGATTCCAATGCACCCTTCTCGTATTTGATCGGGTTGCATAATCGCTCCGCTCTGTCTGGTCTCGAGGATGACCGATGGGGACAAATCTGCACGATAGGGGCTGCATCCATTGCGTTATTTTTAAATCGATTTCACATTAGGTATACTCGGGGTTGAGTATTGTCTTCTTTATCCGGTCAGGCTTGCTTTGAACGGCACGAAATCACTCTCTGCCTCGAGCACACTTCAGGACTTTGACTGTCGAGTAAATAAAGATAAATAACGAATGAGCGAGACTTTTGGTCACCAAGAGGGGTAGGTAATACGTTATTTCAAAACGAGCTGAAAGACAGCTTGGGATTTTGAACTTTGCTAACGAGTATTTTCCATCTCGTGCGTGCGTAGTGACAAGTTGTCAATGCATTGTTTTACTACTCAACCTTTATTCACTGAAAATGGGAAACGGACCGATCATATCCGTTGCGCAATGTACGGCGTGTAATATTTCCCAGATGTTTTCTGCTGAGTCAATGATAAAATGTCTTGGTACCTTTTAATTTTGACCAGCTCCTAACAAAGAATAAGATTTAATTTAAAAATGCAAGGACATCTCAGAAGCGTTTGATACGCGCAAGTAACAATTTCAGTTCTATTCCAGCCGTATAGCACTCCTTCCGGCTTTGTTGATGAAACTACATTCAAAACTGGTTTGTCCATCAACACCTCCTCTATGTATCTTTAAAGCCGAAATGTGTACAAAGTGGCCCACTCTATAGACGGTTGTTAAAACAAATCAATAAAACCTTTCTAAGACCATAAATATTTTTAAAATGTTCTAGTGAACGGTGTTATGACCACTTGAGAACCAACATAAAACCAATTGGCTGCCATCAAAACCACCATGTTGGAATCTTCGGCCCTGGGGTAGAAATGTCAGTGGCGATGGGAAACTATCCAACGGTTTTGCAAGCGGAGATCTTTGCTATAATAAAATGTGTTAACGTTTGTCTGAAGAAAATATGAATGCAAATATTGTATTTTACAGACAGCCAGCACTCAAAGCGTTAAGTAATTATAAATGTACATCAAACTTGTCTGGGAATGTTCTTTCATTGCGAAAGGTGTACCAAGAGAACTCGGTAAATTATTCTGGTTCGGGACACTGCATGAAGGCAATGAAAGGGCAGACGAGCTTGCTAAACAAGGTTCAAATGCACAGTTTATTGGCCCAGAACCATTCTGCGGTATATCATACTGTGCCATAAAAATGGAATTAAAATCTTGGGAAGAGCAAAGGTCGATGAACAATTGGTTGGTCACCACAAAGTGTTCTCAAGCGAAAAGGTTTATAATTCCAAATGTTGCAATTAGTAAAAAGCTTCTGGAGCTCAATAAGAGAGTTCTTTGTACCTATACTGGCCTAGTAACCGGACATTGCCCGAGTAGACATCATTTGAAAAACATTGGCCAGGTTCAGAATGATATCTGTCGTTTCTGTAACATGGAACGTGAAACCTCGGAACATCTGCTTTGCAGTTGTGATGCTGTGTACAAGAGCAGACTTAAATTTCTGTACAGTGGCTATATGCAACCTAAAGAAATTTGGACTGCAAATCCTGGTAAGGTGGTGGGTTTTATAAACTCAATTTTGCCTGACTGGGAGACGCGTCTTAGGCTGGTCACTTGACAAATGGTGATCTAGCTTTAAGATGCGAATTAGTATAGTAAACTTCATGATTAATTAATCGAATATATTTCTTTCAATATTGTTTTTGTTGTTGTACATAATTTCCTAGGCGCATTAATTTTCGGCTCTTATCGTGCCAATATTCACCATAAAAATAAATGCGCATATGATTTGAAGCATGATACGCTATAAAAAAACTCAATTTGTTTTGGATATTTTTCTATGAAACATAATTTCCCGCAACACCAGAACTTTTTTCTTAGCTATTATTTACTGTTGAATGAGAAAGAGAATCGAAAAAACAGAACCACAAAAACCAACCTCAATATCGCCGTGAAGTTTGACATCTGTGGCCATTTGGCCCTATGGAGTTTTTTTTTTTTTTTGGGCGTAGAATCACTGCGTCCACTTTTGTGCTATACCCCTGTGCTAAACATTGTTATACCCCTGTGCTAAACATTGTTGTATTTCATTTAAAATTTGGTGTATTTATTTTTTAATTATTTTAATTATTTCATATATTTCAATATGGCGATAGGAAGGAATCACAGTTTTGCCAAAAAGCCAATTTATCTTAGAAATGGCTACTATAAAACTATCTGGTCATCTGGTAGCTTCCCTCAATGCTAATTAGCAGTTTAACGTATTTACTGGGGAAAAATGTGTTTAAAATGCTTTTCAACTGACCATAATAAGATAATATGAATGAGTCCTAAAACGGTATTTCAAAACCGCATTTTATGAGTTTATAAAGTCAAAATAAAACCTTTGATAGGAGTAAAAGGAATGTTAGAAGTCAAAGTTTTAAGATCGTTGTAAAGATGATTCAAAACCTGTTGGCAGCCCTTGCTGCAATAATAAAACCGAATTGACTTCTAGTTGCTTTAATAAAACTTTAACAAAACTTAATAAAGCTGGATGGTTTTAGCAATGTTACTTGGGACGGTAAGCGGTACGGGGTATCAGATCTACCACCACATATTTATAGCCTGTCCACGTTAAATTTCGAACACCAAATAATAGCAGCAAAAAAAACTTACACATAATTCAACAAAACCGATTGTTTATTTCAGTAGAATAGAGTTATATCTACATTAGAAACAGTAGTTTAAGATATTAATCATTTTTTTCTGTAAAATTCTCGAACTTTCTGTGGCACACCCGCCATCAGGTTCCGTACGGTATCCTAAGATACGCCCGAACTAAAGCAGTGCACAAGCACCAGATGCTTCAGTCGTGAATGAACAGCCTGAAGCGAGTTATGGCCAATTTTCGCCTAAACAATCATAAGGGCGAAAATAAAAAACGCATTTTGTTGGTTAAAATTACTGGTAACTTTTAAATCACAAGCACTGTTAAAAACCTATTTCAGCATAAATGTGCGCTATAACGTTTTCAATATTTTGTTTGAAGATTACTTAATCTTAAAATGAAAAACAAAAAAGTTATAATAAAAAAACTCGTTTTTTAAAGACACCCAGATATGAAGCAGAAAAATAGCTCTATCATGGTCGAATAAAGAGATACAAAAATGATGTCTTGAGCAAAGTTGCTTGAAATTATACTGCTTTTGACATCACCCTTCTATTGTGTTTTGTTCAAAAGTTAGCAACAGCGCCGCTCTAGAGTTAAAGTTTGGAACTACCAAATTATCACCACAAGATGGACAACTTGTTCAGATGCAACTTTGTAGAAGACACCATGATTCGGCAACGTAACCCTTAGGAGTTATTAATTTCGCCGTGAAAAAAGGCTTTTCCGATCACTGTGCGCAGTGATGATTCTCCTTCTTCTTTTGAAATCATCGGTACTATTTGCTTTCTTCTTAGTTTCGAAGAGTTTCCGCTTAACTGGAGCCCAATATTTCGGTATTAGCCGAAGTTCTGGATAGTTTGGTGGATTGGCTGTTTTTGGCACGTATTTTGCTTCTTATACCTTGTACCATTTCAGGACGGATTTCGCATAGTGACAAAAGACCAAATCAGGTCAAAACAGAGCTGGCTGTTTCAAACATTCTTTCACGTACACATCCTTATTTATAGTGCCGGTAGAGACTAAAATTTTAGATTTTCGACTACAACTACATATGGGCTGCCAAATCAAATACTTCTTCGAAAATTTGGACACCTTTGTCCGGAAAAGCTCGGCAACGGCGTTCCTTTGCATTGTGGTATAGACCCGGAAGCTGCTTGTTCGATCTCAAACAGCACACGACGTGTTTGCTGTTGTGTGAATAGCGTCAAACACGCGTCCTTCCGGGAGCATGTATTGTTTCCACCCATTTGAGAGCAGCTAGCAGGCAAACAGCCTGATGCTATTATTGTAGCTCGAGTGGGCAGCGTGGAACAACACTGTCGGCGCGCCGTATTTATGCACCATTGTAATGATGCATAGATGTAATGGTAATAAATTATCATCAACCAAAGTAGTCCGTTTTTCATTCGTTTGTCACCGTCGTCTCTCAACAAGTATTAGAAAATAAATCACAACGTAGGGCCTGGTCAAGCCCTGGGCGAAACACTGCTTAAAGTCTTCATATACGTATGTTTTGGCACAACTTTTTTCAGAGAAATTTTGCTTGTCATCACGGTTGGGCACCTTTTTCACTTTGTCCGCCTTGAGTCCTTGCCTCTGGTTCACCTTTTGTACCTATGATTTTGACTTCCCAACTTTGCGAGCCACATTTTGCACAGAAAGATTGAGATTTATCTCAATAATGGCTACCACCTTCTTATCCATTTGTCACGAGCATACTTTTCGCTTTGTTCCACTTCCAACCTTCCGATCCACAGTCAAGAGCTGGTCAAATGCTTTTCCAACACAAAACACGGTACTTATCGTAGTTTTAGTTCAAGTTTCTTGGCAAGATCGCGTACCGATAAATTCGGATTTTGCTGCCGTTCGTACAAAATGCATTTGTACAGTTCTACTTGAATCGACGCCATTTCACTGAATGTAACAAGAATGTAAACATGTTGCACCACGAAATAAAATGGAGAGTTTCAGCTGTCATATGAGTGAAACGATCCGTGAAATAATTCAAAATCTACACTGAAAGAAAACTGTCCGAAATTTCACGTGGAAAGGCTTTATTTGTGTAGTTAAACGAATAAACCTTTTTTTCTGTCTCGAATTGACTTGACTTTCTGCCTGAGACTGATTCGTCACGCCATAGGAAGATCACCTGGGCCCTACATACCGAACCCATCAACACTCTAACCGGAACCAACGGCTTTACTTCTCTTCCGAAGGACGACGTGATTAGCGGAGCATAGCGTTATAAATTTTATGCCTCCCTAAAAGTGACATCACTCGGCTTGGCACAACGAGGATGAGCTTTAAATATGGAAGACGCGTGTTTTTCCTTATTTCGGTCATTTAGGAGGCCCAATCGTTCTAGCTTTACGGAGCCGATTATTCATGGGTTTTTTTTAATAACATGAGCGACCTAAGGGGGCGGAGGGAAGGGTGTACGGAATCAAATTGCGACAAACACAAATGTTCGAAAAAATTCGCCCGTTCAACCAATCATCTTTAAGCGAGTAAAATAAAACATGTTACGAATATTTTCCCATGTTCGCTATATTCAATTTCAATTCCATATCCAAATGCACGAACCTTCTTCTTCACACTACTTATAAGGTCCTGTAAAACATTTGGACCACCTTTTTTTTGCGTGGTAATCCATTTTTTCTTCATATCTTCCTTCAATTTCACTTCCTTAGGATGATTCCAAAGTTCCTGCTTCATGATCACCCAGTACTATTCAATTGGCCGCTGTTCCGGTACGTTCGGGGGGTTGAGATGCTTCGGCACGAAATTTACCTCCTTAGCCTTGTACCACTCCAAAGCCGCTTGCGAGTAATGACACGAGGCTAAATCCGGCCAGAAAATCGTTGAACCATCGCGTAACCTCAGAAGAGGAAGTGAATGCTTTTGGAGGCATTCCTTTAGGTAACCTGCCCATTGACCGTTCCAGATACCATTAATTGGGTGCTCCGCTTTCCACACGAGCAAATTGTTTGCGAAATCATATAGTTTTTGGCAAACTTTGACATCTTCTGCTTTCTAACGTCCTCAAGTACATCGAATTTATGATGAGCAATGAACAACTGGAACCTCGGAAGCTGCCGGAAGTCTGCTTTTACATACGTCTCATCATCCATAACGAGGCAATGTGGTTTCGTCAACATCTGGGTGTAGAGCTTCCGTGCATGTGTTTTACCTACCGTATTTTGCCGTTCATCGCAATTAGGCGCCTTTTGGACTTTTTACGTGTGTAGTTCTTCAGTTTATTTCGCATCTTGCACGAAAGTTTTGGTTAGATTCAGTTTCTTCGCCACATCTCGAACTGAACTGTTGGGATTGCTCTCTTGAAAGCCTGAACTACCCGCTTGTGATCCTTAACACTATACAGGAGATCCATTTTTGCCACTTTTTTCGATGGTCAAACGTTCGTGGAACCAATTTAAAACACGAGGTACCGTAGAATGTACCTTTTTCATTATCCAGCTTCCTGCTTATGGCACGATGAGAAAGATCCGGATGTTCAAGGTACGTGCGCAAAATTTCTTTGCGCCGCTGCTGTTTTTTCGACTCCACCTTCGCAACGATTGCACATCTGCTAATGAAACTTACACAGCGTAAACAAATACACATTGAACTAGTTCCACCCAAAATTTCAATAGAAAATACCCAACGGGTAAAAAGTTACCACCATTTAAAAGTGGTGCAATTCGATTTCGTACAAGCTATACTGCAGTTAGTAGGATTTTAAACGTTAACTCTCGCTTTACCCGAGGTTAAAAGAGGTGACATTGTTTGAAGGCTGGATTGGATAAAGAAAATGGAGAATTGGATGCTGCAGTCGCATCAGGGAGTTGTCGCCTGCACTAGACCATTGTGTGATATGATCAGCGCTCCTATTTTGTGTTCGACCGATGGGCGACGATGAGACATTTTAAGGTGTCAGAACAATACAAACACAAACCAATAAAGAAAGGAAAAATCAGTGGGGTTGTGTACAAGACACGACCGGTTGACGTAGACTACGTTAAACCAATTGATGCATTATATTGTCAGGGAAATTCTGTGTGGCTATTATTAGCGTTAAAAATGTTTCAATTATTCGTGCCGGTCGCTTACCCTTACCGATGGAAGCAGTTAAAGTCACAATATGACAGGTGCGGCTCTTATGGGACATGAGACTAGCGTTTTGAAGCCAGTATGTAAGAAAATTCTATTGTACGCTCTTGAGATATTATTTGGTGGCTCTGAAAAGGGCCGTTTGGTTTTATGAAGGCAGTGCGTGGGAAAATTCTCTTGTACACTCTTTATAACTTTTTGGTTTAAATGATGACACGGTAACGGTTGCACGTTTTACGATGGACTATCTTTAAGGCCTAGACGATAGTTGAGGATCTTTTAGGGAATATAAAATTATTAAATTAATGATAGTTTTAGTCATTCTTATAATCATAAGCGCTTGACATTACTAAATGTTTATTCGTATGTCATACTGTGCCTGAATGGCCTGCATCTCGGAATTCTCACCATCGCCGGAACCATCAACAATGTTTTGCATCGTTTGGGGGATTTCAGTAACGACAGGCTGCGGAGGAAATTCTATAATACGTACATACAAACATATATTTTGACTGATGCCTTGTCTCCTTTTCAACATTCACCATTGAAATACCATACCATTCGGATCATTTGTATACAATCTGAGTTGTAGTATGCCTTTGCTTCAAAGAATCAAAATTTTGCAATTTATGCAATTTTAGCAATTCTGGATTTCAAGGGTAATAATAAACATTGAAATACTCTAGAATTCAAATAACGATAAAATTCGTTATCAGAAAATATCCGACAGGTTTAGTGATTGTTATGAAAACACAATAATCAATTGCAACATTTTCAGATGTGTAAGCGTCTCAATAAATGTTCAAAGTTCAGGAAGTTTTATCAAACAGAAAATAACAAAAATTATCTTGCAGTTATTATAAGGTTATATAAAAGTATATAGAGTACATGTCCGTTGACTCAGTCGATTATGTAGCGCACGATTACAATTTTAACTATAACTCATACAATAATTTAGCTAGAAACGATATTCAACTAGTTATACCTTTGCTAAGACATGCTTAACAAGGCGTTTGCTGTACTGGACCATGACATTTCACCAACAAACATTATTGAGTCGAAAACTTTCGATGGATATGGATATCATTAAGGATTCTTGTTCGGACAAATTTCAGTAAAGTTTGTTTATTTCATTGCTCCAGGCATTCGGCTATATTCGGTTTACTATACGGAATATTAAGCTACTTGATAACATCTAAATGACTTTCTCATGTGATCAATCGGCCATTCCATTTCAAAACATTAAAATTCCCACTATATTCATTTAGTTATATAGGTGTTGGTATGAATAAGCCCTTCGAAATACACAACCGCTCACTCTTACTTTTCCATTGAAAACTTTTATATTCTACATTTTACTATGTGATGTACACATTAGGCCAAAGTTGGTAATATAAGGTTAAATTCGTACCTAAAATATGGTCTATGGTTTTCTTGTGAAATTATTATTCATGTTTCTATGTGAATATTAGTGAATCCATTATGGCTAAAACGTTAAGGAAATCGAAATATATATAAATATATTACATCTCGCAGAAGAAAGAGAGCGAGTATTATAAAATATCATTATTCTTTGCAATGGGTATGGGAGAAAAATGGGTATGCTGAGAAAATAATCACGCATTAAAATATGTTCAGCGCATTATTTGTATCGATATCATTTGTAGGTTGGTATGATGTAAAAGCACACGGCGCATGTCATCACCAGAATACAATTAATACTATGTTGAAATTTATTAAGACAGGGAGCGATAACATAGAGAGATATTCAATTGCTATGACGACATGCACTTTGTCAAATTGATTTGAATTTAATAAATATCAATGTCCTACCTCGAGTTAAAGGACCTTCTCCAGCGTCCCAACTAGTTATTGGCAACGCATTATCTCTTGCTGCTTTCAATTTCGCCCGATAACTACGAGCTCGCTCGTCATCGGTTCACGGTCGTTTCGGAGGATTTCCCGTATGTTCGCTCTTCATGCGCTTCCTGAATCTGCGCAAGCGTTCTGGATCAAATCGGTTAGGCATTCTCACTTTCACTATGTTTCTCAAAACGTTTTTCTTCCTAGAGGTAGGACTCTATGCAACGCGAATCGTTAACATAACAGAACAACTGTTTATAACACACTACTAATTGGAATTTACAGAGAATGTTGGTTCGAAATATCATATTCGACATCAAAAATTGTGTCCTTGATAGGGAATTTGTGTGGTTTAGGTATGCGACGAAGGGAAAAGAAGTTTTGCTAATACCACTGGCTGCCAATCGACAATTTGAAACGAAAATCTCAATCAAACAAACTCTCAATCTGAGAATATTGAATTGAAAGTAGCAAAGATGGATTTGTATCTGGTAGGATTTTTCGGTGAAAATAAATCAAAGCAACCGGCAGGCTTTGATTTATTTTCACTGATTTTATGGATCCGCTATAGTACACTGTTGCCTAGTAACGATTTGGTAAAATCCAATATGACTGTCAATCGACCGAAATGTAAGATAAACTCTTATTCAAACAACTCTCTTAAATTAGAAATTGAATTGATTTATTGATTCATCGCGGGTTGCGCCAACCAGCTAGGAAAAATTTCCATCGTCGGAGAATTGTCCTGCTCGCCTTCCATGGAGGCTCTCCCGCAAACAGTAGCGTTTTTGCAGTCGTGACGAACAAATCGGCACTAGATTAAATGACGCACAAACCGAACGAAATCTTAATTTATTTTTATTTTTATTTTTTTTTTTATTTCTTTATTATCGAGATTTTTAGCCCTGGGCTGGTTCATCTCCCGTGGTAGTCACTCAAATACCTTTTGGGAATTTTCGTAACGTGTCCGGGGGTGAGATTCGAACTCGTGACTTTGGCGTGAGAGGTATGGATGTAAACCACTGCGCCGGGGTCGCCCCCAAATTTTAATTTAATTCTTATACAAACAACTCTCTGAAATGGATTGGTTGTCCTTAAAAGGACAGATTATCAATTTATGGATTGCGCTAACCAGCTGGGTAATTTTTTTACCGACGGCTCGCCCTCCATCGAGCACCGAACTAAATTTAAGATTAGTTCTTTAATAAACACCTCTTTTATTTTAATTCATTGTCCTCAAAAGGACAGATTATTTCCACCTACTGCTGCTCGCCCCCAAGGACGCTTTCCCCCAAGCAGCAGCGTTTTCAAAGTCGCGGCGAAACAATTACCACGATGAGGTAAGATGGCGGCTTGCACAAACCGACGCGATTGTGCGCCCCCATATCCGCCATTATACCTCATCGCGAAGATCGCTGTTTGGGAGAGCCTTGGTACATCTCACCACCAGCTGCTATGCGACCATCATCTGCTACGCGACTACCAGCTACCTCTACGACCTGCTCCGCTGCCGGACGAATGAAGCAGCTACGACCCGCTGCCTGCGACCAGTGACCAGCTATCAGCGACCAGCTCCGCACAGCTTCAATTAGGCTTTTTGACGTTTAATCATCTTTCCCTTTCTAGCACATGCAGAGGAATTATGGTTTGTTTTCCTCCAAAAGATTTTCCTTCTTACTTGCACTCCTTTGTTTTAAATGGCGCTGTAGTGTGCGTGCGTTCAAGGTCACTTAGCCTAATGCTGCCAAACGACTGAGGCAAAATTTTCCTTAGTGTTCCTTTTACACCGTTCTCAGCTGCGTGCGAGACGTACATGGAGAGACGAATGACATGATTGGTTAAAGTCTCTCTCTAATACAAAGAAGAAGAAGATGATGCAAGACGTTCCTTGCTTCAATTTGAAATCTGTGATAGGAAATTTGGTAAATTTACTCTGCAAAATGACATTAGAGGCCTCACCTTATATTTGCGTTATTTTCAATAGTTTACTATTGTTTGAGAATAATGTTTGACAATTAAACTGGAGCGCGGTAAAATTTCCGACCGATTGAAGAAGAAATCATGTAAATCTATCGTGGATTATTTGAGTTATTCGCGTACAAAACGTACGGTTTTTCGTGACGGTCGCAAAATTTTAGATTTTCATTTGACACCCTATCCTTGTCGTAAGACGTAGTGTACGTCAAAACTAAAGGGTGAGTTATGTCAGTGATATAACTGAGAAGTTGATGTGAATAAATTGATGTCATCGAACTTATAAATTCCTACTTTATTTTATTCAGTCTAAAGAATCATGAAACCCTATGCTATTAGTGTGAGGCTTTACTATTGGTTTTTCACGAAAATTTATAGATACAGCAGTTCGGGTCGAATAAACTTGTAATAATATTTTGTTTGTTGAATTTCCAACGTGCTTATAAGTGGTAAATGGATCCTGTGTTTACATTTACATTGAACAAAGAGCGAGTTACAACGAATAACTTAACCTAACACCCAGTGGACCAGTATGGACATTTTTGTTTTGCGAAAAGTTCCAATTGGCTGGAGTGGGAATCGAACCCTCACTTCATGGCCACCGCTTGAACGACGGGTGACTCCGCTAACCACTTGGCCAACAAGATGATGTGGGCTATTGATTTGGCCATTTTCTCCGGGACGCGGTTTTTTAAACAACGTTAAACCGATGCGTGGTAATGAAAATTTCGATGAGCTTAAGAGAAATTTCAATCAAACATACTCTTTAGTCGGTAAATAGATTTGATCGCCCGAAAAGGACGGATTTTACTTGTTTACGGAGGGAACATGATTCGTGGGTGAAATTTTCTTCTGTCTTCTTGGGCTGCAGGACGTTTGGCAGGACACCATTCTGTGAAATGGTCACACCGGAGAAAAGTGTTTTTTTTCAGCTCCTCGTCGTTGCGGATGGCCAGCTGCAGGTGACGTAGGATGATTCTGGTCTTCTTGTTTGAACACGTCTGTCGCATACAAATGCACAACGAGAACTGATGGTCGTTTGGTCGTACTCACATGTTTCATAATCGCTAGCACGGTAACTTCAAAAAATATTACCCGATTTAATTACGCTAAATAGCATTCGACTGGAAAATTTATGTGGTTTTATATCCTTGTAACATAATTGGCCATGGCCCCCGGACACCGGAGTTGTTCCGGGTTTCCGGAGAGGCCAGCTCACATGTTGAATTTGTGATGAAATTTTGTACAAGATGCCGTTATCAAACTTTTTTTTTTTTGTAAACACACAAAAAGAAACAAAATATTTACTAACCGAATGAAAAATCGGCCTTAAATTGACCGAGATATGGCCATTTCCGTGGAACAGGTTCTGATAAAGGGTCCTGGATGCAGTTAACTCTTTATTTTACTCAAAACAAGCCATGTGACACCTCTTTCTTCATGATTTTTCATCAAAAACCATATTATAAACTTAAAGTGGATCCTTGACCATATTGACCACTCCTGGAACCACCGGAACGTTCTCGGGGAAACCAGTAGTAGGGACCAGTTAGGCATTTATCCCAAAACATGCAGTGCAGCTGCTCTATCTTCATGATTTTTCATAAATATGATATTGGTCAACTTCAGAAGGCTATTGGATACATTGGCTACTCTCGGAACCACCTGAACGTCTCCAGGAAACCTGTAGTAGAGGGCATTTACGATTTTACTCCAAAACATGCCGTGTGGCAGCTCTATCTTCATGATTTTTCATAAATATGATATTGATAAACATCAGAAGGCCATTGGATACATTGGCCACTCTCGGAACCATCGGAACGTCCCCGGGGAAACCTGTAGTAGGGACCAGTTGGACATTTATCTCAAAACATGCCGTGCGGCAGCTCTATCTTCATGATTTTTCATAAATATGATATTGATAAACTTCCGAAGGCCATTGAATACATTGACCGCTCTCGGAACCACCGGAACGTCCCCGGGGAAACCTGTAGTAGCGGTCATTTACGATTTTACTCCAAAACATGTCGTGCAACAGTTCTATACTCATGATTTTGATTATGAATTATGATTTTGATAAACTTGAGAAAGCCATTGGCTGCATTAACCACTCCCGGAGCATATTTGGGGGAACCTGTAGTAAGGATCATTTACGATTTTACCACAAAATATGGATGATAAGATTCACTGGCTAGCCTGATCCGGATTCCTGGTACCTCCAGGATCAATGATTTAACTTCGGTAAGCAAGCAATAATCCGATTGAGTATGAAGACTGGTTTTATTAGTAGCGAGTTGGTCCTCCATCTGCTTCAAGACATTCGCCTGGGATGGAGCGTAGAGTGATGACGTCAGTGGTATTTTATACCACTCGTCGATCAAAGTTTTCTCCAATTCCTTCAAGGACAAATGGAGTGAGTAAACATTCCGAATCCTTGCTTCCAATGTTGACCACAATGGTTCAATGATATTAATGTCGGGGGACTGAGCAGGCCACTCAAGGTATCCAATGGCCTTCTGAATTTTATCAATATCAAATTTAAGAAAAATCGTGAAGATAGAGCTGCCGCACGGTATGTTTTGGGATAAATGCCCAACTGGTCCCTACTACAGGTTTCCCCGGGGATGTTCCGGTGGTTCCGAGAGTTTTGTACCTTGGAGATTTCTCACCACAATAAATACATTTCTGCACAGCTTGGAAAAGCTTCAATATATGAGCAAACTTGCTGTACACTGAAACATTTTTACGAATGTAGAATTACTAAACGTACTATAAAGGAACCTCCAGAAATTACAACTCGACGAGCCGCTTTAGGAAGAAGGGTGGTGGATCTGACAATAATTTGAGACTACATGGGAGCTGGCATTGTTCGACTTTGAAATATATACTTAGCTAGGTACTTAGGTGAATTCCATTCAGTCAACCAGCAAGTCACCGATGCCGCAGCACTAGGCAACTTTGTTCTTTCCTTCAGATTCTTTGCTAGCTTCCGATTTTTCCACACTCTTCATACACAAAAACACACAACAGTCCCGCGCTTACATGCACTGTTCACTATAACCGCCTGAATAAGTAAGAACGTGTTAGGGACAGCCATCATTTTCTGCAGAGACACTGACATAATGTGTTCTTCTCAATGTAAACTTTGAAATTTCAATGATTTTAAGAATTGAAGGGAGAGAAGAAGAAATCTGACACCGAAAATTCGACACGTCTGCTCTCGCCCAAAGCTTACTTTGATCTTCGGCAGAAAAGGCAAACAGGAATACTGTGCAAGGAATGATAGGTGGGATTCAGCGAAAAGTTCGAAAACTTAACCGAAAAGCTGACCAATATTTTTTCTTGTATTTTTCCGTTCAAGCTACTCCTACAAGATGATTTTTTTGTTCGTTATTTCCTTTCGGAGAAATACGAAAAATGCCACAAATTTGAAAAAAAAATATTTGCGGCACTGTATTTAGAGACTTCCCAATCAAAGAAATTGCTATCAACCATGTTTAATCCAACTATCAAATTGTTTCAAGTGAATTTTGAATTTTTGGAGTAAAAACAGGTTCCAAGTTTACACCTTGAGAGAAAAAATGAGTTCTACTCATTAGTTACTTCACTTTCCTTCAGATGCCTATAAGTGCCTATTAGTACGTTCGCACTACTGCTTATATTACGTGATATAGAGTGATATCAGCAACTATACATCTAGTTTTCACTGGAAATAATGTACATGTCATTTGATATCAAGATACTCTATATCACGTAATATAAGCTGTAGTGTGAACGTACTATTACGCAATAATGTCACTCCAGCTAAAAACTGACAAAAATATACTAGTATAAGTTAAGTTTACTCTAGTCATGTGTGTTAGAGACAGCTTCGAAACTAAAGATTACAACGAACTACTTCTGCCACTGGCTGTAAACATCAATTTCGCTAGTCGATAATTTCTGCTTTCAATTGAAAGCACGAAACAAGAACGCACACGTGCCATTTTAACACAATAAATTACCTAGAGTAATGTACTCGCCAGACGTCTAACATGTTACAAGGGTTGTCAAAAAATTATTAACAAGCAAAATGTCATCAATGTAACATGTCTTAATTCCGTAGTCAGAGCAAAGCATAACAGGCTCGAACCAACAACAAACACTATTGCATGTGACTAATTGGCATGAAAATATTGATTTTCTTGGTGACGTTTTCTTTGTGTGTCTAACTTATCAGCCGGTTGGATGCTCAGTTCAAGACGTGACTGATCAGAAAGTGGGACGTGGATAGACTTTTGTGTATTCAGTTTTTTTCGGAGCCGTTATTTGTGGCAGGGTTATTTTTGACATCACACAACGTGAAATGTTTTATAGCCAATTATATGCTGTTAACTTGCCTAACTGTCTTCCAAATTATGGAACTCCATAATTTAGTGATGGTCACGAACACGATTTATGTACCCGTGGATTTCTATGTACTACGTGGATAAGTAATAGTAAACAATGTCGTATGCCATGATGCTGAAGAGTTATTGAACCTTTCTAATACATAATTATGGATTCCAAGCATCAGACACGATTTCGTCGGTAGAAAGCTCTCACCAATTTAAACAACCAATGTGAAAAATCAAATTCCTGACAATTGAGAAGTTAGCATCAAGAACCCTGTCGATCATTTGACCGTAGCATGCATTTCAAACACTCTCACAGACAAACCCTAATCAGATCGCGTAATTAAGATAGCAACAGCATCAAACGACGAGTAAAATTGACTCAACACGCGGTATAAAGTTCACAAAGGGATGTAGCATTAAACTAAACACACATAAATAAATTGTCAGCCCGCACGTTTGGAATATTGTTGTATAATCAATTTGCGTTGACAGCGGAGCGCACCGTCTCAAACGATGACAAGTGGACAGAATGAAAGTTAAATTGATGTAAATTGTTGTGTCAGCTACAAATCGCGACCATTCGCACCAGCTGTGGATGGTGATATTTTGGGAGCGAGAAAAGCAGATTAGTTTAGCACGGATCACTTGTAAGATAATGGGTCTTTCTACTAAGCTGCTACATAGCAAATGGTACTTCATACCTGGTCTGAAGATGGTGATCTTTACGTATTTTGATAAATGTTAATTGAGAATTGCGATAAATTTATCTCGAATTAGAAATCCTACATGCACGTGTAACCTCGATACATCTTTGAGATCTTGTTATATAAAAAACTACATTGAGACCAGTGAGCTCTACTACAGCGTAGGAAGGGTGTAAGCTTCAACTCAACATCCGGTTCCAAAACATTCACGACATTAATGATACATTGGATTCAGTGTTGGTTACGGCCGAAATTATCGGCGAAAAATATTCATTATTATCCGTGCTTGGAACAATCAACAATCAATATGCAACTAGCGATTTGAAATTGGTTCTCTGTTGTTGAACCCCTGGGTCCGAATTGCACCTTGCAATCTGCATCTTGCAATAGTTCTTGCGCTTTTTGTACCTTTCGGTACTAGTATCTTTGTTGTTGTTTTGGTTCGCTATGTTATTTTGACACAATACTTGAGGGTGTGTTGGTGAGAGTTACGTTATTAGGGGCGAATCATTAGGCTTGGGACCGAGCTTGGGACCGGTGTGCTAGTACTTTCTGAGCCAAGAAATATTTTCAATTTCTTCATGACTATCCACCCGCTGGAACAACCACATCGATAAATATATTGGTAAAAGAATCATATGCCGCAACTCAGTGAGTGAACAAGATTAGTCGTTTTGAAGATTACTTCATTCTACCACGAATGGACCTGGGGTGCGACACATCTAAATCCAGATTCAAGATGATCGAAAAATCCCACGCTAGCGAATCAATCTTTAAATAATTTTGTTCCAGCTTGTGAATCTTAATCCATCAACTTGCATCGTGCTGCATCTTTTTGCAGAAAATCTTTAAAATCCTAAGCAAAATCTTTAAAATCTTCTTTCTATCTACTAAGCGTGCGCACATCGCACAAAAGCAAAACAAAAAAAAATTCTGCATCTGAGATAGAGTTGCGCCCCCTGGAATGGACAACAGATCTGCCTAAAGGGTGTCCACAGTTTAATTGCATCACTTTATACTCGTCCTCAAAAACAAGTCTCTCAACCGATTGTCATGAGATATTCAAGGAATAAAATAAAATGTGTAATTTTGGTTAAGGTACTTTTATTTCACTGTATTTCTTTACATTAATTGTTATGTTATGTATTCTCCGTGCGAGGAGTAACGATTATGATGTAGAAGGAGATGTTCGCTCATCACCATGAGGCACCAAGAGTGAACAACAATGTTTTTGGCTAGAATGAAAGATGTGAAGAGAAAGTGTTGAAAGTTCCGTCAGAGTGCGGCAAGTAGGAAAATTAACAGATGTTTTTGAAAATTGAGCGAAAGGGCATGTATCCAATGGTACTCGAACCATGGACGTCAATCTTTGCCTAACATCCCACTGCGGGGTAGGTTGTAGCGACGGAACAAGTCCGCCACTTCAACAGGCAAAAATTGACGCATGGAAAGACGCTCATGTACCACTGTGGCTTGTACAGTTTATTCTTAGCGATCTATTGTGTGCACTCTGTTTACTGATGCGCACATGGGAGAGGAACTCTCTCCTTTTTTGGGTTTGTTTTGATTCGCAACGGCTGACGATCACTAAAGTATTTCTTTGCCAAATCTAAAAGCCCAAACTTGCTTCTTAATACCACGCATAAGATTTTGTACAACGCTTGAACCGATATTTTTTCCGCTTTCAACCATGACTTCAACATTTCCTGTTCTGTAGTAACAACTTTAGGATGCTTACGAAGTTCGTGCTTCATTATAGCCCAATATTTTTCAATTGGTCGCAACTCTGGAGAGTTTGAGGGATTACGATCCTTCGGCACGAAATTGACACCATTCGTCTTGTACCACTCCAGCTCATCCTTAGAGTAGTGACAAGAAGCAAGGTCCGGCCAATAGATTGTAGGAACGTTGTGTATTTTGAGAAACGGAAGCAGTCGTTTTTTCAGGCATTCATTCATGTATACTTGACCATTTACAGTTGAAGTTGTAACGAAAGGCTTGCTCCGGTTACCACACGAACAAATCCCCTGCCAAATCATAAATTTCTTGAGGAACTTTGACACTTCCTGTTTCCTGAGAGACTCTGGAACATCGAACTTGTCTTTTGCAGTCACATACTGGTTGCCGGGAATTTGTTTAAAGTCCGCTTTTCCGTGTGTTTCATCGTCCATGATTCAGCAGTGTGGTTTCATCAACATTTGTGTGTACAGCTTACGCGCACGTGTTTTAGCTGTCCTCTACTGATTTTCATTGCGGTTTGGAGCTTCCTGAACTTTGAATGAACGGAGCCCGGCTCGTTTCTTGGCTTTCTGCACAAAACTTTTGGTCAAGTGCTGCTTTTTCGTGACATCCCGAACGGAACAGTTGT
This sequence comes from Aedes japonicus, assembly GCA_034211315.2. NCBI lineage: Eukaryota > Metazoa > Arthropoda > Insecta > Diptera > Culicidae > Aedes > Aedes japonicus. The sequence continues at coordinate 921 of JASCZW010000693.1, read as the reverse complement.
GTCCCTTGTGACCCTTCACACAGTACGGAACACTTACCTTCTTCCGATCGACAATTAAACGTTCCCCGAAACGTTTTATGGCACGAGACGCTGTAGTCTGGTGAATTTTCAACATCTTTCCGATGGCTCGGTGCGAAAGAAGTGGGTTGTGCAAAATGTTCTCGCGCACTTGCTGTTCCTTCGACTACATTTTCGGAACTACAACATATTTCATAATGAAACTCAGCAGTGTAAATAATATACGCTGAGGTAATTTCACTCACAATTTCGTTGAAATCACCCCAAAGGGTGAAATGTCACAGCTTATTGAAAGTGATGCAATTTAACTGTGGACACCCTTTAATATGTGTTTCTTTATTTCTTGAGAGATTCAAAATTATCCGACTTAAAATGAATATTTGGTGATCATTTTTTTCTGTTGCATTTTTTCGAGTACAGCAGGATTCGGTCATAACTCTTCAACGTCGAGGGAAATGATGATGAAATCAATTTATCAACCCAAACTTTGCATGACGTTTTATCGGGGAGTTGCTCATTAATTCTTCCGGTCCGCTTCCTAGCACTCTGCTATGCAGTACATGGTGGTCTCCAACCGATTACCTGTCGATCTGCCAAATTTTGGTAAACTGACTGCTTAGAATATATAATATTATAATATAGTCTTATCAGTTATGAAAACCTTGGTGTTCCTACCGCAGCTACAGATGCCTTGCCGAATCATGTATTTACGTGGAAATTTATCTGCAAACACAAACTTGAATTTGGTAGGAATATCTCCCAGAGCCGTAGCCATGTAAAATGTTTGTCCCGGTAGCTGTTTGAAATCGGCCTTTACATAGGTTTCATCATCCATGAGGAGACAGCCATTAAATTTTGTCAACACCTGATCATACAGATTTTTGGCCACATTTTTTGCTTTTT
>JASCZW010000692.1:0-74555 GCA_034211315.2 Aedes japonicus | reverse complement strand
ATGGCGGGCTTATACCACTCAACCGCCTTACCTGATCACACTTATTTCGCTCGTGATAGCGCCAACCGGGGCTGGCTCCAAATTCACCACTGGATCGGTTAGTCAACTACATAACCAATGGTTGGATGCCGAAGAACCCTCCAGGGCAGAGACCGAAATTTTCGCCTACTTGAGAAGAGAAACGTCCTTTTTCACCCGCTTTGAGAAGCATATGAGAATGTGAGAAGCGAGAGACTATTATACGCTCACAGCAGTTTTCGCGAGAAGAGCAACGGCGATTTAAACTTTTCGGAGAGCATGAGTAGCTGATAAATCGTTTCTTTTTCAGTGAATCCTAGATGCCGATAATTATTTTTCACTTACTTTTTGACACCTGAAAATGCACCAGTCTTCATGTTTTATATTTTATTCTGTCATTATAATTCGATAATGATGGTCCATGGCGGTACCAGTGTGCACCGGTTTGGCCTTATTTTAGGTTTTTGCTCTTCGTATACGATCTAGGTTTTACGAGCATGTTGTCAGTGAAAAATGTGACATGAGAAAATATTTTCGTTGAATTTTGGAGAGAGATATTTTCGCTTACACAAGAGAGAGGATAATAAATTATCGACGAAAAAGGGGAGATGAAAAAGTTAACGGTTCGCTACTCATCGACAACCTGCTTGAGAGAGAGCATGGTTTTCAGCCAGCTGAGTGAGAATTTCGATCTCTGCTCCAGGGTACTTGTCACCGCCAACTAGGGTGGTGACAAGATTTATCTGGCACTGACAGACCTTTTATCGACAAAAAGACAAAAAGAGAAACCCTGCAAAATGCCAGACTTTTTGAAATAAGAACAGATTAAAAAAAGCGTTGTTCAACTCCACTCCACTAAATCGTTAAGTGATTTGCGTGATTGCTTATTTCATATCCACGCTTTTCATGTGCTCATATTATTTTCAGTGGTGAAAATAACAAATTAATAAACCTTGATGTATTAGTGTGAACAATCCTTACCCATTACGTTTTCACGCGGTTTTGACGTTGATTTTGTTGATTCGTTTGCGCACTCAAGTCACTTTGTCATATTGAAGCTGAATTCCGCAAAATAACAAGAGCCAACTATGTCGTGTGTAGTTCTCGTCCACTGAAAACGATTCGTAGCTATTTTGTGCGAATAGGTAATCCGTCAAATATTTGGTCAAATAATTGTCAAATATTTGACATGGGCCAAATAGTGTAGTTCAACGCTTGTCTGTTACTGAAGTATGCGAGTATACGAGTCAAAAAATGAATCATTTTGGGACAATATTTATAAAGAACCTATCAACATTTGTTAAACCTCAAGGACCTTTTTCAATTGTTAGTCCAGATTTTTACATTTCCGTGTATTGCCAGATTTTTTATTTGTGACATGGCAGATAATTTTGAAAAACTAATGGCAACCCTGCCGCCAGCTGCCAATTCAATACTGGCTTATTGTCTCTCTAAACAGCTCCGAGGCTATCGAGCAAATGGAGCATCTTGGGAAGGTGTGCCCCTTTTATATCGTACACTGGGCTGGTTCATCTCCCGTCGTAGTCACTCAAATACCTCTTGGGTATTTACGCAACTTGTCCGGGGTATAGATGTTAACCACTACGCCGGGGTCGCCGTCATATGAGATCTCCCTCTCTTACATTTGAAGTCTGTGATAGGAAAATACATGTAGTAAATTTTCTCTGCAAAACAAAATTATAAGACACCACCAAGGGGTGAGTCGCTTAGAACAGTGTGCCAGGCACGCCTTAGAAGAAAATCGTACACCATACGTAACATGTTTGGCACTTTGTGGCACACTTTTGACATTTTTATTTTTCGAAGTTGAAATCTAGCAGCCCTGGAAAATTGACGTTATGTTGTTTTGATTTGTTTGTTTCGTCACGATACAGACATAAGTTTTAGAAAAAAATGATTATAAGTGAACTTTCGAGCTATTTGTTTGTTTAGGCAAAATCTTGAGTGGAACAATGGATGAGGTAAGCGGTTAAATGAATAAGTCGTGACATGATATCATTTAGCAGCTATAATTAGAGGCCCATTTTCTCCCGCACAGCTTATTGGAGGCGGAATATGGAATCATCTACCTCCATTATCTTCAGTCGTTGACTCAGCTAACCATTAAGCTGATCCAAGAGATTGCAGAGGACATGCGTATCATGACTGAGAGCCTTTGTGAAGAAGTTGCAGCTGGTGGAACTCCATAGAGCAAAGATTGAAGAACGGATACTGGCAAATATAAGGCAAGGAAACGACGTCAAACATATTCGGACATATCGACACAATCATCAACATTAAATTTATGTAGTCACTCTCATGCTGCAGTGCAGTTCGTTAACCTCAATAATGCTGACGGAACAACATTGTTGAAGATTACTACTAGTACCTCACACGTCTCAGATATCATATCTTAGGATCCATTGAGTGGTCCAGAGAATTATATGCCAAATAGTTCGTGCGTAAGAGACCATGCAAGAAGAAAGAATTGAAGAAGGTTATGATGGAATGTATGAAATAAACATTACAATAAATGGTTACAATTAACAATTAAATATAATAACAAAGGAATCAAATAGTTATTAATTATTACAGGGGAATCTGATACGGTTTGAAACATTTTGTAATAACGCCGGATGAATCTGCTATCAAAGGGTGGAGTTGTGTCTCATTCATTGTTTTCGCAGATGTACGTGTGCTGTTGAGAAAAATGATAAAACAATAATAAATATTTAATGGTTTAAAGGAATTCTCGTACTTATTTTCAGCGCTTAGCCTCTTGAGCTTTCATTCTTTATCACTGAAATCCACAGTCTCAACATAGAAGTATCAAAAACGCGGTTTCCGCAACAAAAATCTTGACCATGACTCAAATCACAAAAAAATTACATAGCTAAACAAAATAATCGTCTGGTTGCCAGGCGTAGCCAAAACATAACGATTGAACTGTCAAATTGCCGTGGCACACATGGGCACCTATTGGCACTCATTGTAACGCTTAGAGGCACACTAGAAAAAAATGGGCACAAGGGATACTGTGCTAAGCGACTCACCCTTGGACACCACTTTATATTTGCGTTATTTTGAATAGTTTAATGTTAAAAATCATTCGTTTTCGATATTGGCATCGACGCGTGGAAATATTTCCGATCGACTGGGGCAAACATTTTGAAATTTTTTGGCGATACGACTGAGATAATGATAATTTTTTTTATCTTAAATTGAACTCTAGTATAGAAAACAACGTAGTTCAACGTTAAAAAGCATCACATTGCAAATTATCAGAATTCATATGAATATTATCAGAACTGTTTACCCCGTAATTGGTACAGGCTACCGGGGGGTTCTAAAGTCGTTCTCTATCTTATCTGCACAATAAAAAAAAGTATTCTATTCTGGAAATAAGTCCTCAAAAATTTGTATACATCGGAATAATTACGTCCTGACACGAATATAAATGTAGTCACTGAAATCGGTTTTAAGAATGCACTTCATAAACATTAACAGTTTCTTGAACGACAAATCACAATGTAATAGGCAACATCAATGATTCCGTACGCAGAAACGTAACAGCAACGTAAAGTGAGCATAAATCACCCCACGCGAAGCACCATTCAGGCCATCCTACGCAAGTAACAGCTTAGCAAGCTTGAAAAGTTGTCGGCAGATTTTCAAAAGTAAATCAAATTCACATCAAAAGAACCCCAAAGCACCATCTGGCCAGCAACTTGAGCGACGTAACGAAAACACTTTTCATTCCTTCCCTGAACCAGTTTCATCAGTTTCACCACCGACGCAATGTGTTTTCCCGTTCAGCCGACTTCCGATGCAGAGCCCCAGCAAACGCTGTCCACATATTGACAAACATTTCAAGTTTACTCATGCATTCGCGTCACACCTTCTGCTGACGGTAGAAGTTTTCCAGAGGTGCCCATTCTGCCCGTTGGGCTTGAGATAAAAGCGTGAAAATCGTTCCACTTCCCCCGGTTTGACTGCAAAACTTCAACTCCGACTGACCGACAGGGTTTCAAACTACATACGAAGGGGTGGAAAAAAAGTGAGCCTCATATTTACTGACAAATTTGCGAGTGTGTACTCATCTAAACCAGACGCAAACAGTCCACTTTTCCCCGTGTGTAGTTCCCCCGAGCTTAAGACTACAGTGGCTTTGGATGGAATGGGTAGAACATTGCCAGTGGCAGTGGAAATCGAGAGAAAACTTTAAGCAAATATGTATAAATGCTCTCGCAGCCCACAGCTTCCGTGCGTCCAAAGGTGCCAAGAGTGGGGCTTTTTTCGACATCGTCTCGTAACGAAGTCGGCAAAAGCGTTTTTTTTTTCACCCCCTCTCCAGCAAGCAAGCAAGCAAGCAAGGATAAGGACTCACAGGGCCATCGTCCAACGAACGGTCAGTTTCGTGTGATTTTGCTGCTGTTTTGGATTGATGCAACTCGCTTTGCATCTGCCTTGCTGGGCCACCGGAAACCGAGAGGACGGCAAGCGACGGAAATTTGAACCGGATGCTGAGGAAATTGAAAAATTGACTGTGAAAACGGATCCGGTGTGTCTATTCCGGCTTCAACCTGCCGGCGGTAGGCAGAAATTGACGATCCCAAATTTGTCACGCCCGGCCCGGTGGGTTTTGCTGGTATTAATAATGAAAACTGCGTGGCACTGCAGGTTCTCTGGTGGGAAATGCAAGTATCGCGAGTGGTCGTTGCAGTGGATGTGCATTTTTTCCCCTAACTTGATCCTTTCCTATATGGATGCATATTCAGACTTCTTGGTGCCCTTCTATGTCTCAGTCGGCAAGGACGTGAAATCAGGATCACGATGAGAGAGGCTGGGTTCGATTCCCAATTCGATTTAACAAATTAGATTAAAGTATTAATCATACATTGTTTTGCAAAAATGGTACACGTAGCTCTCAACTAAGGTTCGCATTACCTTCACTTGCACTGACGGTTTACCTGCACTCGCACTGATGCAACTACCCATGCAGCAGCATTCATAGTAACCCATGAATCAGCATACAACATTTGACAGCTCTATCAGTTGAACTCTAACCGTGATGGCAAAAACAGTGAAGCAACTCCGTTCAGAAGTGTGCGCGTTCAAAGAACTGCACCCCGCCGCGTCGAAAACGGACATCGTGCGGCATTTTGTGGACGTCAGATACCCCGTTCCGGCAGCTACAACATTTTGGCACTATTAGACAATAATCAGAGCATCGAATGAAAGTCCGGTTCCGGACCCTGAGTGACAAGAAGTTCCAAAGAATGAGATTAAGACCGATGGAAAAGTGGCTACATCGCTGCGTGCGCTTGACCGGGAGGTCGGTTCAACCGGCCAAACAGTGAAAAATGACCTGGTGAACATGAACATATATGTCAAGAAGCGGAAGTCGCGTCTACTGCTTTCAGAGCTGCAGGCAATGACACAGCGTCAGCAGCTGAATAAGATGATCAACTCGATTTTCCCGGCGATGGACGACGCGACCTATCTCATCCTGCATGGCAACGACTGGCAGGGCACTTTGTAGTTTACGTGGCTGACAATCAGCGAGAAAGGAATGTCAAAGCCTCTTTCGTTCCGGACTGGCCGTGAACGGGCAAATTTATAGTAAAAAGTCTATGAGTGAATGGCGGCATAACCCACCAGTATCACACCTGACGTTAGTGCCTTTATATAAACGTTCTACGACGTGGCAGTGACCAAATGACAAGAATGTGTGATAGTTTTAGTAATGGTCGATTTCTTGGTCTCACATGCATGTTTACAGCAAGAGACAAGCCTTCTCACCGTCGACAAGGTGGAAAATTTGACTATCAAGAAGGATGACTTTAATTCTTTAATTTAAAAGCAAAACTAACCGTTATCGAGAAGAATTGTTCTGGCCTCCCTAAGCGGACCCTCCGCGTCCTACTCTTCTAACAAAACCTTAGCCCTTATTTCCTCTTCAGCATCTGTTCTGAGTAACACTTCGTTAGACTACCTGGGGATAGGGTATGTTGTTAGAGTTCGTGCTCTGATCACGGCTGTCGTATAGAATGGACATTTAAAATATAGAATATATATGAATTTTCTGCACCAGAAACATCAGACTTATTATGAGTTACTCACAATCATGACCAAAACACTCATCCTTTTCGATAAAGAAGCAAACAATAAGATTATCATTGATGTCAACTGTACAGGTGTATTTGACGTCTGATCGATGACAGTTAGAAAATAAACAACAATGAAAGAATTGTCAAGCAAATGAAAACTACACTTTTAGTCGTTTCCCTAAATTATTGACATTAGATATTTTTAGCTTGTTACTAGCTTCGTCTATGAGTGAAATGCGGCTAAACTTGCCAGTATCACACCTCTTTCAGTGCCTTTAAATAAACGTACTACGACGTGACAGTATAAAGAAAGTAGATTGTGATACTATCACTACTGATCATGTTCTTGGTCTCCCATGCGGCCTTTTGCATGAGATTAGCCCTCTCACCTACGACAAGGCGACAACGATGATCTTTCCACACTGGCCTTGGTCTGATAGGTAAGTAACACCAATTTGCTCGTATAGTAACGCTTGGAAAAATTTAAACCTGAAAAGATTAATGATCAGGTTCTATTCCGTTTTTGCAACGAAATAGGTTCGCTCACAAGTTTTCAATATGGTGCAGCTGGGGCACGTTGAGAGAGGGGATCTTAGCGTTCTTGGGGATGACTAGGATCTTCAAACGCTCTATCTCTACAAGCGACCGCTTCGCGTAAAGTGCCGATGTCAGAACACGACATCGTCCTCAGGTGGTTATTTTTACCGAAGGCCGCAACATCGTGCTGTACACCACCCTGTTGATCGCAAGTTCCAAAGACATCCTTGACGAGCACCTTCAGCGGCTGATTTTGAGTGGCCATTTTCACTTCCGACACAGCTTGCCTCGAATTTCACATGCTCATGACGATGCCTAGCCTTTCGTTTTCCTCTTACGTGGAACCCGGCTAGCGCTCGATGCTCTCAGTCTTCTCTACGAACGCCAGGATCTTGTTAACGGCCGCTAGGCTGTATCTGAGCGACATAACGGCACAATGACGGACCAAACTGATAAAGCCGTCAATTTTTTTTTGTCAATATCCAGCCTACTTAGTTTTATTGACGGTTCATCCGTGGACCCACCTCCCTTAGCTTAGTCGGTAAAGGCGCGGCTACAAAGCAACACCATGCTGGAGGTGCCTGGGTTCGATTTCCGGTCTGGTCTAGGAGTTTTTCGTTAAGGAAAATTTCTCGACTCCCTGAGCATAGGGTATGATTGTACTTGCCACACAATCATACTATGAGGTGTGAATGTAGTTCGCCTCCCCCCGGTGCACCTTGGAAACGTTAAGCTCCCCTTAAAGGCTAAACGAACTACGGAGGAAGCGTCCTACGACGCATTGGGGTGGATGCCAGTAAAACCCCAATTATGGAAACTGGCTGCGATAGGAATAACTAGTGGTACCATTGTATTCGGACTGGCGTCTGTGTCGTCTCCCTCAGTACTGCCGGGTGACACCGAGTAGGAAATGGCGTGGTTCCCGCGGCACAGGTCGTCTCTGTCCCATTAAAACCCTGGCAGGCCTCCAGTACGTTCCATTCTTCTCCGCCCGACCTCGCCAGTCGAACGGGAGTAGGCTCAGATGACGCTAAACCTGTTTTACGCTGATCCGGCTCTGAACACGGTTCCCCATGAAGGGCCGTGTCAACCCTCGCATGGCCTCCCTGCTTGCACAGACAACCATGGGATCACAATAGCGACTTCTCCACGTGGGCTTGGATAGCGGCTGGAGGGGGACCCAACAACATGGAGGAAACGAAGAAAACCCAGGAGAAAGCGAATCCGTTCGCTAAATGCGGCCTAGTGAGGTCTCCACCGCGTCAAACGGTGGGATCGGGCCTGAGCGACACGTGCGGTAGTGCTACGGCATCGGAGGCAGGTGTCACCAAGCTAGGTGTGGCCATGGATGGGCCAAGACTCATCCGGGCCATGGATGGGCCAGGACTCATCCGAGCCATGGATAGGATTTGGGAAACCCTTCCTAAGGTGATGGAGGTGTCTGAGCAATTGGACGCGATTATCGACTTCACGTCGCCGCGCAACAATATTGCGAAGGGCCTCAAATTGAGCCTTTTTAGGCTACGCATGACAGTGCAGGCTGCATGCAAGGAGAGGGAAGAGCTGGAGGCCAAGCTCCTAGCCGAGCAAAGTGCCAAAGAGTTGGCACGGCTAGCAGCAACGGGAAGGGTGAGGGATATAGCCTCGAAGCAGACCCAGACGGATGCAACCGTCTCAGTCGGAGAGTCCACCCTACCCATGGGGGCAGGGATCTCCAAGCGGGCTAGGCAGTCCCCGGGCGAAACGGCACCTGGCGCTTCTAAGAAGCGTTATCGTGTTGGATGCCCCAGAAGGGAAACAAACCTATGCGAACGTGGCGGTGGGGTCTGAGGGTCCATCCTCGCAACCAGCTTCGGCTGCCCGCAAAGAGAGAGGCCCCGGCGCCAAGCCCAGCGCGAAAGGCGCGACACCCAGCTCGCGAGTTGTCTCAAGCGCCGAAGGGGCCCGAGCGGCAGGCCCCAACGACAACAGCTATAACCAGCACGGAAGCAGACGCTAGTGCTAGGAGGGGGATGAGTGATGACACCAGGCGTGGCAGGGAAAGCCACTGGAATAAGGTCCGGAAAAAGGGAAGTAGGACGAAAAAGAAAAAGATAAGCGACTGGGCAAGCGTAACCACGGAGAGGCCCTCATCGTCAAAGACCGAGGCGTCTAAGTACTCGGAGGTCTTGAAAGCGATGCGCGGGGACTCAAAATTGGCAGGCTTAGGTGCCGACATGCGAAGTATACGCCGTACCCGCACCGGCGAGATGCTTCTGAAGCTGAAGAAGGCGAAAACGCTAAAGGGCCTAGCGTATAGAGACCTGGTAAGGCAGGCCTTAGGTGAGGGTGTGGAGGTGCGTGCCCTCGTCTCGCAGGTGACTGCGCTAAAGGAACAGTGCACTGCACTAAAGGAACAGTGCAAGGTCGAGGTTGCTGCGGCAGACATACGTCTGAGGAAGGGTCCACTCGGGACCCAGGTAGCAACCATGAGGGTAGCGGCAGTCGAAACGGACGCGGCGTTGAAGGTGGCCAAGGCGAAGGTGGGATGGTCAATATGCCCACTAAGCCTACACCAGCCGCCGATGGCATACTTTAGGTGGCTAGAGAGCGGGCACATGTCCTGGGAGTACAAAGAACCAGATCGAAGTAATATATGCAGAAGGTGTGGCAGCACTAGACACAAGGCGCGGGATTGCAAAGGTCCCCCCAAATGCTTGATGTGCGCCGGGAAACCAGACGATAAGCACGTCATGGAGAGGGGGGCAAGTGCCCGGCCGCTAAGGGTATACCAACGAGCCAACCGTAATGCAGGTAACCCAACTAAACCTGAACCATTGTGAGGCCGCCCAGCAACTGCTGTGTCAGACAGTTAGCTAGTCGGCATCGGATATCGCCATTTTGTCCGACCCATACCGCATCCCAGCTGGCAACGGGAACTGGCTTGCGGACAGGGCCAATATGGCGGCATTATGGACGACGGGCAGGAGGTTGTGTCTTCCACAAACGAAGGTTTTGCGGTTGTAAAAGTGAATGGAGTGTTCTTCTGCAGCTGCTACGCACCGCCAAGATGGTCAATCGAACATCAATATGCTCGATCGGATGACAACGGAGATAACTGGCCTGAACGCGTTGGTAATAGCGGGGGACTTCAACGCTTGGGCGCTCGAGTGGGGGAGCCGCCTTACCAACCCTAGGGGCCAGATCCTTCTGGAGGCCTTGGCTAGGCTCAATGTGGACCTAGCCAATGTGGGTACTAAGAGTACCTACCATAGAAACGGAGCGGAATCGAAAATCGATATAACATTCAGCAGTTCTGGGCTGATAAGCAATTGGAGGGTGGATGATGGCTACACCCATAGCGACCACTTGGTGGTTCGTTATTGTATCGTCGACAATACAAGGCAGCGTGCGGAAGGAGGAGCATCCACTCCATTCACCCGCAGATGGAGGACGTCCTACTTTGATGACTTTTAAAGAGGCGCTTGAGAGTAAAAGAAATTTACGCGAAATCCAGGAACATTGCGGCGAACGACTCGTTATGACACTTACACGAGCGTGCGATGCGACCATGCCGCGGGAAGTCAAACCGAGGAATGGAAGATCGCCGGTGTATTGGTGGACGGATTCGATTGCCGACATCCGAAGAACATGCCTCCACGCAAGACGGATGGTGCAAAGAGTGCGGTCAGACGCCGAGAGAATCGAGCGTAGAGGGGCGCTAGTCGCCGCGAAGGCCGCACAGAAGAAGGAGATAAAGGCCAGCAAGCTAGCCTGCGAACCCGTGGGGTGATGCCTAACGGGTAGTAATGGCCAAAACCAGAGGTTCGGTGGCTCCAACCGAGCGTTCATCAGAGCTGCTGCGGGTGATCGTTGGGGGACTCTTTCCGAGCCACGACCCGAGTCCATGGCCCCCCGCCGCCGTAGATTTGTCCCATGATCAGCGTCCCAGACCTTAACGCTGTCATAGCGACGGAAGGGTGGATGACTCCGCCGAACATCTGTGACCACCTGGGCATTGATAACGGCACAACAGGGGCCGGCGACAAGGCGACGGGGACGAATGATGAACTCATTGCGATAGCTAAATGTGAACAAAGCGCCAGGACCGGATGGTATTCCGAACCTGGCCATCAAGACGGCTATCTTGCTGGATCCCGAAATGTTCAGGGTGGTGATGCAAAAGTGTCTGGACGAGGGCGTCTTCCCGGACGCCTAAAAAATTCAGAACCTTGTGTTGCTACCAAAGACAGGGAAGCCACCAGGAGATCCATCGGCATATAGATCTATATGTCTGTTGGATACAGCGGGTAAGGTGCTCGAGAGGAAAATCCTCAACTGACTGATAATCAGTTTGGCTTCCGCAAAGGGAAGTTGACGGTGGATGCCATCCTGTCCGTCACCAAGACGCCTGACGTGGCAATCCAGCGCAAGAGGCGAGGAGTACGATACTGTGCAGTGCCAGTGGGTGGCTATCGCCGACTCGCTCCGGCACCTACAGGTTCCTGAGTACCTGTACAAGATTCTCGGAAGCTACTTCCAGAATCGCGTACTGGTATACAATACAGAGGCAGGCCAGAAACGTGTCCAGATCACCGCAGGCGTCCCACAAGGTTCGATCCTGGGTCCGGTGCTATGGAACACGATGTACGACGAGGTACTGCGGCTTGAGTTCCCGAGCGGGTTGAAGATAGTCGGGTTTGCAGACGACATCACCCTAGAGATATGTGGTGAAACCATCGAAGAGGTCGAGTTAACGGCCTCACACTCCATTGGCATTGGCATGAGCTGCAGGCAATTGGAGTTAGCCCACCATAAGACTGAGGTCACGGTGGTGAATAATAGGAAATCGAAGCTGATTTTCTCCAAACCGATGTCAAATACTCTTGGAATTACTAACAGAAGGCTGGCTTTGGCCAGACCAAAGTCCAGAATCTTTGGCGTGTCTTACAAGAAACTTGTAGTTTCAAAACCCATATAGCGATGGTGGCATGTTGTGAGAGTTGCAGAGTTAGCAGAGAGCTTGTTTTCACCAGACTGAAGTCCACAACCCCTGGTACAGATGATGGGGAGCTGATGAACAACTCGGCGTTTCAGAATCCACGTATCGATGGGGAAGTACGGTAAAGATTGCTAGGCTAACAGAAGGCTGGCTATGGCCAGACCGAAGTCCAGAATCATTGGCATGATTGACAAGGAGCTGATGAACAGCTCATCGTTTCGGAAACCATAAAGCGAAGACGGAGTGTTGTGAAGGTTGCGGAGTGTTGTAAAGGCTGGAGTTCACCAGACAAAGTCCAGAATCCCTGGCCTGGCATCTTTTAGGGAAGTTTTTATCTTTCTCAGAATTTTCTTGAACATGTATGGACCAAGAACATTTTAACATCTCGGTAGAAGTTCGTTGTACAGTTTGCTGTCAATACACACAAATTTTCTCCTGCCATACTCTGTGTACGCGCTAAGTGTCCTTCCCGTCGTGATGCTTGATTCCGAATAGCTCTCGTAAGTAAGATGTTATGGTGCGTTGAATTATCTATTAGGATTCTTCGAACTAACGAAAGAATTTGCTGTTCACAGAGCGCTCTAATCAGCATGATAGAGGCGTTAGCTTGTTTATAGTATTCAACCGTAGGATGTAAGAGTGGCTTTCCAAATGGCTAAAATATTTACCTGCACTTAGTAATTCAGAAAAAGCACCAAAAAATGAAAAAAGTGCCACTAAATTATTAAGGCCTGTGCCAACAAATAATGTCTGATCAGCATTAAAAAATTAGGAATGAGCAATAAAAGATGAGAAAAGATCTTCGGATAATCTAATTGTGACCGGTAAATCTGTCAAATAAAGCAACAGCTATTAGTATATGTGCAATTAAATATGGCAGTATTTCCGCCAAATTATGTAATTTGAGCACTAAACTATTCGCATATGTCTTTTAATTTTGTTAGATTTTCCCATAAAAACAGTAAAATGAGCAATGGATATTTATTTATCCATTGCTCATTTTACTGTTTTTATGGGAAAATCCAACAAAATTAAAAGACATATGCGAATAGTTTAGTGCTCAAATTACATAATTTGGCGGAAATACTGCCATATTTAATTGCACATATACTAATAGCTGTTGCTTTATTTGATAGATTTACCGGTCACAATTAGATTATCCGAGATCTTTCTCATCTTTATTGCTCATTCCTAATTTTTTAATGCTGATCACACATTATTTGTTGGCACAGGCCTTAATAATTTAATGGCACTTTTTTCATTTTTTATTGCTCAAATCTCTCTTTTAATTGATGATTAATTATGCTGCCCTTTCCAAATATAGCAGCATCCTTTGGAGCTTCTTGTCGCTCAGGGTCATCGGCCGTCAGCTACTGGGTTTTCTTTCGATGCTCTGATTGTCTAAAAGTACCAAGATGTTGTAGATGCCACACAAAGTGCCGCACGATGTCCGTTTTCGAAGCGGCGGGGTGCCGTTCTTTGAACGCGCACACTTTTGAACGGAGTTGCTTCACTGTTTTTGGCATCACGGTTAGAGTTCGACTGATAGAGCTGTCAAATTTTGTCTGCTGACCCATGGGTTACTATGATTGATGCTGCATGGGTAGTTTTGTTAGTTTGGGTGAATGTAAACCCATGAAAAATAGGCGACGTATAAAATTTTATGATTTTGCTAAACTAGGTCTTTGAAGGACATTCTGAGGATTTCTTACCCTACTGGTGACACATCACACTTCATGATTTTGCAAAACTAGGTCATGAAAAGACGGTTTGAGGACCGTACTGGTCACTTAGAGAGACCCTGCGGGATTCGAGTTCCTCCGAGAAAGTGGCCATATTCAAATAATTTTCAAAACCTGGCAACATGGTTCTTCATGGTTTTACAAAAATAGGTTTTCATAGGACATTCTTGCGGATTCCTGACTAAATATACTGGCCACTTGGAGAAGGCCTTTCAGGATCCGAATTCCTACAAAAAGATGGCCATATTGAAATATTTGCCAGAACCTGGCTTGTGACATATTGGCTTCATGATTTTTCAAAATTTTGTCTTCAGAGGACATTCTGAGGGTTTCTGACCATACTGGTCACTTGGAGTGGCCCTTACCTTACCTTACCAATCAGACTAAGGCCGGCGTGGCCTTTGATGTACACAGAAGTTGTCTCCATTCTATTCGGTCCATGGCTGTCACTCGCCAGCCTCGCTGTCTGCGGAGGGTCCGCAGGTCGCCTTCTACTTGATCGATCCACCTTGCTAGTTGCGCGCCTCTTCTTCTTGTACCGGTAGGTTCGTTTTCGAGAACCATTTTCACAGGGCTGTCGTCCGACATTCTTACGACATGTCCAGCCCATCGTAGTCGACCGATTTTTGCGATGTGTACGACCGGATGTTCTCCCAGCAACTGATGCAATTCGTGGTTCATTTGCCTCCTTCACGTTCCGTCTTCCGTAGATGGTACGCAGCACCTTCCGTTCAAAGACTCCAAGGGCACGTTGGTCCTCCACTAGCAATGTCCATGTTTCGTGGCCGTAGAGAACTACCGGTCTAATTAATGTCTTGTAGATGGTCAACTTTGTGGTTCGGCGAACTTTGTTCGATCTTAGCGTCCTTCGGAGTCCAAAGTAGGCACGATTGCCAGCCATAATGGAGTGGCCCTACGGGATCCGAATTTCTCCGGAGAAGTGTCCAAATTCAAATCTCTGTAGACAAATTTATTCAAAATCATGAAGTTTGATTTGTCGCAATCCAGATTATGGGAAAGATTAGAATATGGCCACTTATAAGGAGAAATTTGGATACCACAGGGTCTCCTTAAGTGCCCAGTTTGGTCAGAATTCCTCAGAATGTGCTCCAACAGTTTCAGAAAAAGTGACGCATCCTTCTTAACAAACCATCCTGTAGCTTCATAAGATTTGCGAATTCGGTTACGTGATTTTTTGAATCAAATTGTTGGATCTTATGTTTCTGCGGATTTCACGTAAGTGTATTTGCTAACGGGCCAACTTTTTTGGCAACTTTCACTTCTACTAAACCATTGTTACCCTATCATTTCAAACCATCATTCTCAAAAATCAAAAACAAAAATTTCAATTCTCGGAACAATTTTTTTTTATCCATCGTACTCCAATGTCCACTGAAGTCGATTGTTTTGTTTCTTTTCCACCAAGCCTGCATCAACATACAGGGCTCTAATCGAAAAGTGGCGAATAGTTTGATTTAGTCGTTAGGTTTCAGTTTTCCGATTGGAAGTGAAAAGTAAATAAAGCTTCGGTTCGTATTTCTGATATAAACAAAGATTTTTCGTCGTTGGACTTTTTATCCCTGCCCTCCTGCCATACTCGCCCCCACCAACACACGCGCATTGTCGCTGAAGCTGCAAACCGTTTGAAAACTCTCCAGACTGGACGCGATTTTCGGACGCATGGTGGTCTCCATGTTTTGGAACGGAACAAGAGTCAACTTACGAGTTTTCCTCCTCAATCGCAGAAACAATCGGCACCACACCGATTGGAAACTCTGCTGGTAGCTTTTTGTGAGTGCGTCAGCCATTCGCGGAAACAAACGACGATGACGACGATGGCAACGACCAATGATGGTGAAATTTTAGCCAACTGAAGTCAACAAAGAAGGGTTGGTTGGGTACATTTGGTTTCACGGTTTAGCACTCAACCACCGAAACTGGTTAGGCAGTGTTTGTTCATCACGAGGTTTTTCTTTCATTAGTGCGACGACGGAGGACGGTGCCTTTTCAAGGATCATGTTCCGAACTCGTAATCAAAAGGATTGTACGGGAGGGAAAAAAGTTTCAAATGACAACCAGACTTTTCGCTTAGGCTAAAAATCAATCTATCTTTGTTTCCTGCCGAAACTCAACACTCTTCTGTGGTCATTGAGTTGATCAAAGAAAGCTGCATCAACAAGCTCGCCACCAATTGCTTTTCCATTCCAACGATGCGTAACGAACTGAGATGAATATCGACCCACCCGGATGAACAAAAAAAAATTTGAAAAGCCAATTATCGAAAAATAATGATTTTCCATTCAAACACAAAGTTAGTGGTTATACATTTTGCCTGGATATAATGTTTTCTTCCATCCTATTATGTTAGCAACGTGAGCACCACTATGCGAAGAGCTCCACCGTCCCCGTCGACGTCGTCCTCGTCATCCTTGCCACAAAACAGCCTTAATTTAATTTAATTATAATAGAACAATTAAAACCATAAATCACTGTCATCATCTTTGTTTTAAAACATGCCATCGCCATCGCCTTCGTCGCCGCCACCACACCACATCGTTGGTCCTCGGGGTGGAACGGGAGAACTCAAATGTGTAGACCAGCTTGCAGCCATTCAGCGCCCGCAGCCCACCCCGAATCGGGCTGGCAAGAGGAGAAAGGATCAGGAATGGCGTGGAGGTATGAAATTGGAAACGATGTCGTGAATAGGCTACTGGAATCTGGAACGACTACTGCTGAAAGCAACAAGACGACCACATTAGGTAGGTAGGTAGTAGTGATGTTCACCGAATGGGCCGCCAGTTTCGTGTCCTGATTTTTCCAGCAGAACTACTCCGTGGATGTTCCAAGTGGGATAGTTGTTTTGGAAAGCGAGCGGTTCTTCGGTTGAGGGTGTCATTGGTGAGGGTTAGTATTCCGTGATGTTCTTGGCTGCATTGTGGCTTATGCTGGCAAGCATTGTGCTGGCTCTCAACTTCGTACTCTAGATGCACTTCAGCAGTTATTAATTGTCAAAGTGCGAGTCACGTGAAAAAATTATTATTCTGAAATTGTACTTAAAAGCTTTATTTGGATTTCATAGATTAAATTAAGATGTTCTAGTAAAAATATAGAATAATTAACAAAAGTTTATTGAAACCTATCTAATTGTTTTTTTATGAATTGTTTACTGTTTATTGTTTATTGTTATTATTCATCAACAGGCCTCAATGATGTTAATCATTCACAAGTACAGTGTCCAAATTTACAGTTACACGTTGAAACATGGTCATAACATAAAAACATTGAAACATAAATAGTAAGTCTTGATCTCATAGTCCGTTATTCCTGCCGGCAAAAACCTTCGACGAAGCGCATCTAGTGGGCTATGAAAATCGAAGACAGATGTCACTCTGTTGAACACTCTCTTAGTCCGGAAATCGCACCCTGTATTCGATAATTTGTTCGATGCAGAGGAAACATTAACATGAGATTTTTGCGAAGCGGTCGCGGTTGAACAAACAGGTTGATTTGCCTCGGAGAGCCTCGCAATCTGTGTTACCCTGCAGAATATCGGCGACGATCAAGGCTCTGATTGTGTCTCTCTTAGTCCGGAGCAGCTCTAGGTTGATCAGTTAACAACGGTGTTCGTAGCTGAGTAACCGAAATGAATCATTCCAAGGTAGTCACCGAAGCGCAAAACGGAGAAAGCAACGTTGAACTGATTCGATTCTCTCAGCACCGTTGTTGTAGTTTGGGTTCGAAACCGCAGAACAATACTCGAGTACCGATTGTACCAGGGAACAATAGAGTGATTTCATACAGTAGATGTCGGAGATGTTCTTAGCTATCCGGAATATGAGCCCTAAGGTTCTTGACGCTTTATCAACAATATAAGTGATGTGTTGCCTGAATGATAGCTGCGAATCTAAGATCACACGCAGGTCTTTTGACTGATTGACGAGTTCGATTGGCGAACCAAGAAGGTCGTAGTTGAACATAATTGGTTGCTTTCTCGTGAAAACGTGATAGCGGAGCACTTGGAAGCAATGGTATTCCAACATGTTTTGAATTGATAACTAATCAGAGAATACTTTTATATCCGCAAAGTAATCATATAATCGTAGGTAATCACAATAATCAGGAGCAATCATAATTAATCATTAGTAATCATAGCTAATCATAAATAATCAAAAGTAATCTTTGATAAAGAATTGGAAGTAATCCTAAGTAATCATAAGTAATCATAAATAATCAATGGTAATCAAACCACTACTTCAGACCAAGCTCCAGACACTATATACCAAGGGGTTTTCAACAGCATTGATTACTTGTAACTTCCCCCAAAGTAACTCTAATTACTCAGTGATTACTAAGATTATTGTTATTGCTGACGATTACTTATGGTTACTCATGATTATTTGTGATTACTCATGATTACTTATGATTAAATATTTGATAATTACTTATGATTACTTGCGTGATTATTGATTACTCCCCTTAAATTGGCCGTTTCTACTAAAAAAAAGGATTATTTACATGACTATTTAGATTATCTTCATTCACAGTGTTAGTCAAAATCTTATGTCAAACCGTCAAACCAAAACAAAATCGCAAGCAATTTCGCTGCAAATTTTTCGTGATTCCGGTTATTTTTATGTTTAAAAGTAAGTGCGCAAACGGATGTACTCAAGAATCACGAAGATTGAGCTATCAAACGCTAGGTTTTGGAGCTAAAAACTAATTGTCTTGTAATACCGGCTTATTCTAGGGACTGTTTGGTAACCATAAAGGACTAGGGTGGTTAGTGATCCATTTCTGTGATGACCTCGTAATGAGCATGAAAAATAACTAAAGATGATACGCCGAACTAATAGTTTTGATATGAAATTTGATTTGTTCTATAATACGGGTATCTCTGGAAGACATTTCGTAGAGGTTGTAGAGGTTGTAGTGTAAAAATATACGTTTTTTCAAGATATCTTACTCACTTATTTGCAAATATTTGCAAACACGAAATACGTTAACTGGAAGTAAAAACTTTCATCTACAAGACATAAGCAAAATCGTTTATCCCACAAGATAAGACACAAGCAAAATCGTTTATGCAAAACTTTTGAACAGCAGCATCAACAATTACCATCAAAGTGCCCAAAAAACGTGAGATTTTTATATTTTACTGCAATCCCATCTCTATTTATTTCTTAGAATTGATATCACAGATAAACAGACAGAACACATTGATAAATTTGCACTAAATTTACAAATCATCGTCACTGACACATCTGCGCCATCTGTTGAGCATACTGCAAAAGCAAATATTTTCACACTGTCAAACAGACAAAATACTTGCAGTTTCTTCAACTATTACACCTTAAACGATTAATTCAAATGTTTCTTAGTTGGCCACAGATGGCGTACATAGTTGCATTCCTTATGTTTGACGTTAGCACACTACAACCATCTGTTCAGATTTATCACCCATCACAGGCACGCAACTTAACAATAACAGAAATCAAGAGAAATGTGGCGTGAAATTGCTAAAGATTTTGTTTTAGTTTGACGGTTTGACATTTGGTTTCGACTAACACCGTGAATAAAGATACCTGAATAGCCATGTAAATAACTCTTTTTTTTTGGTAGCAATTTAAGGGAAGTAATCAAGAATCACGCAACTAATCATGCGTAATCATGAGTAATCATAAGCAACCATCAGTAATCGCAATATTTTTTGCAAGCACTGAATAATCAGAGTAACTTTGGGGGAAGTGACAAGTAATCAATGCTGTTGGAAGCCCCTTGCTTGGAAGGGTTCACTACCATTCGGTTCAAATTGCACCAACTGGCGTGCGCAGTCAGCTAACGTTGGAGAAAGTGGCAGTCATCAATCGAGCGGATTCGAAAATAGATTTTGAGGTCATCTGCATACGATAAGCGAGGACCGGATCGTAGTGTGCGGGGCGCGAAGCGAGACGTGCAAAATTTCTCTTGTCATTTTGCTGCGTTTTGATTTATTTTTATTTGAAATTTTTACTCTTCATCGTTTCTATCAAATCTCGCATGTTAAGTTTTTCGACAATGTTTCAACGTAATTATCAACTGGACTTAATTTTGCGCTACTTGTCGGATTATGAAGAAAGTGTGTGGAATAAACGTTGCCCGTGCAGTCTTCAGCTGGTGGTTATGGATATTGCTCGATGCTTGTTGCCTGATCGTGCTTATTGGATCGGATACGGGATTAAATGGAATTAAGCTAAGCATTTTTAATATTTATGTTATCAGATCCTCCTCTAGCTCAGTCAGTAAAGGCGCAGCTACAAAGCAACACCATGCTGGAGGTGGCTGGGTTCGATTCCTGGTCTGGTCTAGGAATTTTTCGTTAAGGAAAATTTCTCGACTCCCTGAGCATAGCGTATGATTGTACTTGCCACACAATCATACTAATGCAAAAATGGTACCTGTCATCGAAAGCTCTCAATTAATAACTGTGGAAGTGCATCTAAGTTGCATAACCTTTTGTCAGTCAAGGGGATTTCCCCCCTTGCCTATGCTGCATGTGGTAGTATGACAAAGGGTGACTTTTTAGTGACTAGGCTCAAAATAGTGACCAAGTCACTAAAAAGTGACCTGCTACCAGCCCTGTTCCAGGACCAATGTAAAGGGTGTTCCGATCAAAATTTGGTCAAACAGTAATGTGTGTAAATCGATCAAAGTTTTTATTAATATGTCAAATTCTTTTTCTTTTTCAAGTTCAGTTAATACAGAATACAGGAGATATATTCAGCTAAGCTTACATTTTACCGAATGCTAATTGCCGGGTCTTTCGTTTAACACATGCCATAAGATTTCGTACAGTCTCCTTGTCCACGATTTCCCCCCTTGCCTATGCTGCATGTGGTAGTATGACAAAGGGTTATGTTGCCTGATCGGATACTACCGTTCAAATGCCCTCCGCTCGTTTTCAATCTTGTATCTTTCAATTTCAAAGCCTGCCGTTAGCCTATACGGAACTATCAATACACTTTCTCTTCATGTCTATGCGTTCTAGCAATAAAATTACTGCCCGCTCTTAGCGCTTCGCATGGAGATGAGAAATTATCTGCTTCTGAAAACTTCATGAATTATTCCTCATCATAGCTTCATCCGCGAGCTGTGCAAACGTCAATGCTAATGCTAAAATTTACATATGATAAGCGAGGACCTTCGTTAACCAGATGCACGTCATTGAAGTAGAATATGAAAATCAACGGACCCAGGTGGCTTCCCCAAGTAACAATTTGGGTTTTATCAAGGTCTTTAGATCACGATTTAAACTTATAGAATGCTTTAAAACTACGATAAAACCTTCGATGTTACTTGGGTTCCTTGAGATGTACCTGATGTGGCGGAGAAGCTAGCTGATCTGCAATCTCCTATGGCAACCATTAGTTGGCAACCCGTGATATACGAGCGGAACCAACTCAGAAGATTGCCGCTTACACCAAGCCTGTCGAGTTTAGGAATTGCAATGGCATGATTCAACTTGCCGCAGATAGGTTGGTGTATTTCGCGTCCGTCTGAACCCGATCAGTCATGCTTTCGATAATATACGAAGGAAGACACAGCAGACTAGTGATTGTAGAGCGACCAGAAGTAAACCCATGTTGATCAGCACTCAAACAGCTGGTCCTTGGGTTGTCTATTTTCGGCCCAAAACGAAACCTCTCAATATTTACGAGATTTCAAACGATCTGACGAAACGATTCTCGGCCATGACCGAGATAATTAAGTTGAGACACAATAAACTAAAAGTCGTTGTGTCCAACCTTAAACAAGCTAACGAAATTTCTGTCTCTCAATTTTTTACACTGGAGTCCAATGGGATCGATCTGCAAGAACCCTTACAGGATACCTTAGACAATTTGTCTACTTGGGCTCTAGAGCTAGGTATCGAATTCTCTACGGAGAAAACTGAGTTGGTAGTTTTTTCTATGAAGCATAACCCAGCACAACCGAAGCTTCAAATTTGGGGTAAGCCGATAACTCATTCTATGTCCTTTAAATATCTTGGGGTCTGGTTCGATTCAAAGTGCACCTGGAGATCCCATATTAAGTATCTGAAGCGAAAGTGCCAGCAAAGGGTCAACTTTTTTGCACAATTACCGGGACCTGGTGGGAAGCTTATCCACAAAATCTTCTAACGTTGTACCGGACAACGATTTTGTCGGTTATGGAACTGGAACGTATTCAGTGTCGGTGTCTTCGTATTGCGTTAGGTTGCACTAACTCGACTCACACCATGAGTCTTGAAGTGTTGGCTGGCATATTGCCACTCTCGGATCGGTTTTCAGAATTATCTCTCCGGCTCCTCACCAGGTGTGAAGTTATGAACCCCCAGGTGATCGAAAATTTTGAGAAGCTCGTTGAGTTGAACCCTCAAACCCGCCTCATGACCTTGTACCATTTGTACATAACACAGGATATCAGCCCTTCGCCGTACATTTCCAATCGTGTTTGTTTCTCCGATCTCGACAATTCGGTTCATTTTGATTTATCCATGAAGCAGGAGCTTCATGGAATCCCAGAGCATCATCGTCCTATGATTGCTCCGGTGATTTTTGCTGCAAAGTTTGGCCAAGTTGATTCCACTAAATCGTTCTTTACTGACAGTTCTTTGATAGAGGAGTCAGCAGGCTTTGGTATATTTAATGAAATTGAAAGCGCCAATCGTTAATTTCAAGCTCCTTGTTCCGTATAAGTCACTGAATTAGCGGCAATACACTTCACGCTAGAAATTGTTGCCTTATTAACACCGGATCAGTACTTCATTTTCACGGATAGTCTCAGTTCTATAGAGGCTATTCGCTCCTTGAGGCCGGTAAAGCACTCCTCGTATTTTCTCATGAAAATACAGGAGCTTCTAAGTGCTTTATCTTCGCGTTATTTTATCATCACCTTTGTATGGATCCCATCTCATGTTCAATTCCAGGCAATGAGAAAGCGGACTCGCTTGCAAAGGTGGGCGCTATGGAAGGCGATATTTATGATCGACATATCGCCTTCATCGAATTTTTTTCCTATTTTTCGTCAACAGTCACTCGTCAGCTGGCAGTATAAACGGAGTAAAGGTGATTTGGGCCAATGGCAACATTCTATCATCCCAAAGGTGTCAATGAAATCTTGGTTTAGGGGGATGGATGTGGGTCGAGACTTCATTCGTGTCTTGTCTCGCCTCATGTCCAATCATTATTCTTCAAACGCTCATTTATACCGGGTTGGGCTGAGCGACAGCAATCTCTGTGAGTGTGGACAAGGTTACCAGGACGCAGATCACATTATTTGGTCTTGTGCTGAACAGCGTGGAGTCAGATCGGAGCTTTATGATTCCCTTCGGGCTCGAGGCCGACAACCCAATATGCCAATTCGAGATATTTTGGCTGTACGTGATTTGGAGTACTTGAAACTCATTTATGTGTTTTTGACTAACATTGGCCTAAGATTGTAGTTAGTTTAACCTGTATGTTTACTTTAACTTTTTTTTTATCTGTGTTTGTGTGTGTTTTTTTTTCTTTTTCAAAAAATATTCAAGTCAAAAGAAAACCATAAATTGTATAGTTATAAGTGTTTAGATAATTTAGAATTTAAATTGGTGTTATGTAAACCATACTTTAAATTCCCACCCCCTTTCCCATCCGTAATTTGTAATTCCTATTAACCTCGAGACGGCCGCGAGTAATCGACTCTTTCCTCCTAACATTAGTTTTAAGATAAATGATGTATAAAAATATGAAAATTTGGCTCTGTAAAGTTGATTCGGTTGAGCCTGTACAGATAAATGATTATTTTAAAAAAATGCTTACGGTAACTAGAACTAGATCCTTGAGATCAAAATTGGCATTAGGGAGTATTTGCATTTGTTATGCTCAACTCAACATCCAAGGTAACCAAGGCCGTCAAGCAGAATGACAAAGGAATTTCACATAACTTCAAATTGACGGTTGCATAACACATTTTCACGGAAAATCGTGATAAAAGGACAAATGACATAACAACCTTATGGTTGGAGGTAGTCCACCTCTACACCCTGGAAATTAGACGTCGAGAAAGCTTAGGAATCAACAAACAACAGAACACAATTCTACTAAACAAGGCCCAATGCAAAGGGTACACATGGCTTTTTAACTTGTAAACGAAGATTTCTTTTACTCGAGTTTTAGTACACGACACTGAAAAGGTAGTTGGAATTGAATGATAATTACTATCTTGCTACTCATATTCTAGTTGATTTGTCATGTCATGTCATGTTTGTTTTATTTTTAAAGTTGTAACTAGCTGAACCCGGTGTGAGCTTTGCTATGTTTGAACTAAAAGAATTAAAATTCAATAGAATTGGCGCTTTTAATATTTTTTTTAGCAATGAGTTTTGTTAAAGTATTTTTGTTTGGTAATGTGCTTTATTTTGTGTTCTTATTTTTGCTTGCGTTTCTAATTTAACCATCGGATCGTTAGGTTCTACCATGGTTTTTCTTTCTGTGTAGAAGCATTACATAGACAAAACATTGATCTTCAAACTAAGCCGTATCCTGTCAGTGTGAAGGTATTTTTTTCTTACATAACCTTAGATTAACTTCTTGTGCATAATGTAGCCCCAAGAGTAACTGAAGCATCCCCCACTCGTGACTAAGAAGGGGTTCAAACTTTTATCCGAACATGCTGCTTACCCAAGATATACACATTTAGTGTATTAGTTGCCTGGATAATTCGAATGATTGGTTGAAATTTCTATTCGATTAGTATGAGAGCACCCACCCCTTCCAGAGAGAAAGAGGCCTCGAACCACCATAGAAACACGTGTTTCCTCCAAAAACCCCCACATGCCAAATTTGGTTCCCTTTGCTTGATTAGTTCTTGAGTTATGCAGAAATTTCAGTTTTATTTGTATAAGAGAGGTTTCAACCAACCATAATTTAAATTTGTTTTTCATTTGTATAAGAGCCCTTTCTTCCAGGGAGCGGAGGGGTCTCCTACCACCGTAAAAACATGTCTCGCCTTCACAAACTTCCTCATGCCAAATTTGGTTCCATTTGCTTGATTAGCTCTCGAGTTATGCAGAAATGTCAGTTTCGTTTGTGTGAGAGCACCCTCTTCTAGAGAGAGGGGGGTCTCGAACCATCATAGAAACATTTCTTGCCTTCAGAAAATCCCAAATGCCAAATTTGGGTCCATTTGCTAGAATAGCTCTTGAGTTGTGCAGAAATTTGTGTTTCATTTGTATGGGAGCCCTCCCTTTAAAAGAAGGGAGATGTAGACATATCACAACAACCTTTCCCTGCTTCAAAAACCCCTCCATACAAAATTTTACGTGGAACGGTTCTGTAGTTTTCGAGTCTATAAGGTTCAGACAGACAGAGAAACAGAGAGAAATTCGGTTATATATACAAGAGATTCCAAGTAACCTTGCCAAAACCATTCAGCTTTATTAAGTTTTTTAAAGTTTTATGAGGGCCACTAGAAATCAATTTGGTTTTATTATCACAGTAAGAGGTGCCAATAGGATTCAAATTTAAGTCATGTTTATGACAACCTACACAGCTTCTTTACAACGATCTTAAACCAGGTCTTCTAAAGTACCGTTTACTCATATCAAAGGTTATGTTTTGATTTTATGAACTCGTAAAATGCTGTTGTGAAATGCCGTTTTAGGACTCATTCAAACTATCTTATTATGATCAGTTGAAAAAGCATTTTAAAACCATATTGTCTCCAGTACATGCATTAAACGGCAAATCGGGCCATTGAGGAAAGTCACCAAATGAACAAATAGTTTTATAATAGCCATTGCGAAGATAAATTGGCTTTCTGGCAAAACTGCGATTTTTTCCAATAGCAATGTTGAAATATAAGAAAAAATCGTTAAAATGTGGAAAAATAAATACACCAAATTTATATATATGAACCAAATAATTTATAAATGTAATACAAATGAACTGTAGATCATAGACCAGTTGTGGCATTCTTTAAGATAACCTTATTGAATTCCATAAATTTTCAGAAAATTCTGGATTAATTTATTGGACATATTTGTTAAAATTTTGTTTTTGTTGTTGTGAACTCGCATTATTTTCGAGGCCCATTTATTTTTGGCTCTAACCGTGTAAATATTCACCATAAAATTAAATGCGCATATTATTTGGAGCAGCCAATAGGTTTTATGAAGGTTCTCAAATGGTCATAAAATCTTTCACTAGAACATTTTCAGAATCTTTATGGTCTTATAAAGGTTTTATAAATTTGTTTTCACAACCGTCTATAGAGTGGGCCACTCTGTACACATTTCGACTTAAGAGATGCATAGAGTAGGTGTTGGAGAACAGTTTTGAATGTAGTTTCATCAACAAAGCCGGAAGGAGTGCTATACGGCTGGAATAAAACTAAAATTGTTATTTGGAATAGACAAAATAATCGGGACAGGCAAACTTTCAATCAACTTTGTAGTGCTCTAACTGCATGAAATATTATCCGATTTAATTTTGCTAAAAAGCATTTGACTGAAAAACTGATGCAGTTTTATATCTTGGTAACATAAATGGCCACGGCTCTCGGACACCGGAATTGTTCTGGGTTTCCGGAGAGGCTATCTCACATGTTGATTTTCTGATTTTCTGAACTTTTGTACAAGATGCCGTTGTCAAACAATTATTTTTTTTATGAAAAATGGCAGAAACAAATAATTTCTCATCTTCATGAGAGGAATGGGCAGTAATTTGTTGCAAGAACGAATAGAAATGAAAAGAAAGTATTGCTAGTTCCGCATCGGAAGGCTTTGAAATTGAAAGATAAAAGTTTGAAAACAAGCGGAGGGCATTTGAACGGTGGTATTTTGTATTCATGAAGATAGAGCTGTCACATGGCATGTTTTGAGTACAATAAAGAGTTACCCGTATCCAGGACCCTTTATGAGAAACTGTTTAACGAAAATGGCCATATCTCAGTCAATTTAAAGCCGATACCTATAATCGAAATTTTATTTGCTTAGGAAATATTTTTTCTTTACGTGTTTCCTAAAATAAATGTTTGACAACGGCATCTTGTACAAAATTCCATCTCAAATTCAACATGTGAGAAAGCCTCTCTGGAAACCCGAAACAACTCCGGTGTTGGGGATTCGTAGCCAATTAAGATATAAAACTGCATCAGTTTTTCAGTCAAATGCTTCTTGGCAAAATTGATTCGGATAATATTTCATGAAGTTAGAGCACTACAAAATTGATTGAAATTTTGCCTGTCTCTATCATTTTTAATTTCCCCTGTATATAGATGGCCTTGTAAATTTAATTACAGATGCAAATTTCTTCCTAACTGCGCATCCATGTACATTTCAATTACAAAAAATACTCTAAGAGTGTATGTCTGCGAATATTATTACATTTATCAACTATGATTATTGATATGATATCAACTGGATTATTTGTAATTTATTACTTTCAAGATCGATTTCAGTGGTCAAACAAGCAGCTTATTTCAGTTTATTTGAGTGAGGCCGACACTGTGTTCACATTATCCTGACTATGAAGAACTTTTATCGGTCAAAACTATTGGAAACAAAAGTTATTAACCATTAGACAATATTGATAAAAATTGATATTTAACATTCAAAGTTTTTATAACGTTAAACATCTTACTGTTGTTCTTTACATTCGGTATGTTTCAAAGGCTGAAAGATTTTCCAAAGCCAGCGGGGTAATCACTTTCATTCGATTCACCTTCATTCACCGTTAACCTGAATTGATGTTGATCTTTTACTCTTCGGAAGTTTGCGCTTTGTTTACCAAGTGCACAGCCAACTTTGGTCAATAACCCTCCGTTGGCGAAACCGAAAAATTATCCATTCAAAGGGAACGAAGACTGCGAAAGATCACGCCTCAACGACTCTCACCGCTCATTAAGGTAAAGTTCATCGAGCATTTATTAATCATAAAGTGAAAAGTTTTTTCCTCCACCAGATGAACCGTTGGCAACGGCGCGTATGCTACCTTAATACAAGTGTACCTCTCTTCCCACCACCGCAACAATTGCTGCTGATGGTGAAAGGTAATTAATTTATGTCGACCACTGAAAAATGCTTGGAATTAATTTTTTGCCAACATTGATTTGCACTTTTTAAATTTTCTTCCCGAAGTCACCCTTCAATGGCAAGAGTAAACACATAGCTCACCGTGCAAAGGGCGAGCCTGCTGCTGTGCAAAGTTCACACAGAGAAGCAGCATTTCAAATTTAATTATCTGCCCGTCAATCACAACATTGCCAGAGTAGCTGCTCCGGCTCGTGCGTCTGTCGGTCGCTCGGAATGAATGCTATTAATCCATAAATCTGCCAGAGGCTATATGAGCCCTAGAAGCGCATAAAGCATCATCATGTCCTTACGCATCCTTCATCCCCGCTCCACAGGCGCGTTGCCAAGCGTTTGATGGATGCAAGTGACGTGTTGGACCGTAGTGTGTGTGTGTGTGTGTGTGTGTGTGTATGTGTGTTTGTATTTCACTGCTCGATGGGTGGCGATACGTAATTAATTAAATTAATCAAATTGAATCAGCTCATTTTTGTGTGCCAGGTCATTCGATATGGCTTTGGATTTTTTGTATTCTCTCTCTCTCTTTCTGTCGCAGTTTTCCCAACTCGGTCAATTAAATAAATCCATCAGTTTCGATCCCGGATCAGGTTTGATTAATTCCAATCGGTAAAATGGAACTGCTTATTCGCTAATTGATGAAAATTGATTACACTATCAAAATGAGATATCACGTTTAAATTATCCACAGGGATTGTGGTAATCAGCTGTAATTGTCAGCTTTTTTTTTATTGTAGTTCTATAATTACCCAACAATGACGTGCTTCTTCACCCATCACGTCGCATTTTTCTGGCTATATAATTAGCATAATATGTCATAATTAGCAAGCATTTGCTGGTGAAAAACTCCCCTGTACCTAAGCTTTTTTTTGTAATCTAGTCATATGATTTTAATGGGAACCTATGCGCGACTCGGTCCCCAGTTTTGAGTGACAGCAAAGAAAAACAAAAGACTGCGAATAAATAGTCAAGAGAACATAATATCTCATAAGGACGGACGGTTTCAAACCACGGCACATGCAGACGTTTTATCATGATGATACGGCATATAAGTGGACTCTCTGGTAGAATTTTAGAACCTTTGTTTTTATGCGATGAGGTATCCAAATAGAGTCACATGGGGTCAAAGCTGGTAGGCAAAATTGAATATGCAATACACCCCAAGAACTCTAAATTTTTCAACTCCACCGAAAAAATAATGATTTTTAACAGGCACGTAAAAATTCCCCTCGTTTAATTCCAAGCCAAAGGAGGCGTAAACAACGAAATTGTTTGCAATTCGTCATGCCCGATACAACAATGTGTGCAATCCTTTCATACACCAGACCTGATTCACACGTTTTCTGCACAGATAAAAAACATTGAATTTTCTGCGTTATCTAATGCACATAAAGGGAATGCTATATTTGGCAGATAGGATATTTCACGTGAATTTAAGCCAGAAACGCCTGTTGTATGAAAGATTGCAAACAATGTTGTATGCAAACATTATTTACGTCTCCTTTGGCTTGAAATTAGGCGAGGCGAAATTTTACGCGCTTGTTAAAATTAATTATTTTTTTCTGTGTGGCTAAAATTTACATAAAATATACCATTGCTTTCTGCCAAATCTAACATACCCTTTATGTGCATTAGATAATGCAGAAAATTAAATGTTTTTTTTTTTTCTGTGTCAAACATAATTTGTCCAGTTGATTCTTTTTTGAGACTATTATTCACTACACAGATAAAAAGAAACATATAATTTTCTGCGTTACCTAATGTACTTAAAAGGAATGCTAGTTTCGTCAGAAATTTATGGAATATTTCATGTTAGTTTAATCCAGAAAACTAACTAGAAAGGAGAAGAAAAATTAGTATGTTCCATTTAATTCCAACTACCTTTGCTTATCTTGACAGATACGCGTATTTTGTCCACAGAGTGCAAACTTCTTCAGTGTCTCGTACTAATAACTCAACTGAATCTAGCCTGCTGTATGAAAGATGGTAAACATTGTTGTATGACGCATGAAAGATTGCAAACAATTTCGTTTGTTTCCTTTTGCTTTGATTTAAACGAGGGGAAATTTTACGCGCCTGTAGAAATTCGTAATTTTTGTTTTCAGTGTGCACAGATAAAAAAAACATTGAAGTTTCGGCGATATCTAATGCACATAGAGAGAATGCTAGAATTGGCATAAATTAATGGGATCTTTCAAGTAAATTTAAGCCATGTATCGATGGAATCAGGTCTGTTGTATGGAAGTTTGCCAATAATGTTGTATGGTGTATGAAAGATTGCAAACAATTACGTTGTTTACGCTTGCTATGGCTTGAAATTAAACGAGGAGAAATTATACGTTGGATGAATTCATTTTTTTTTTCTGTGTAGTTGTTACAATAGATAAGTTGTCATATTGTGGTTCTATTGGTAAGTTATTTCAAGAATAGTTTCCGTAGAGTTCCGTAGAGTAGTTTTTCTTACTACTTTATTTATTTGGAAGGCTCCACAGCGTTATCTTTACGGAGCCGATAATACATTGCTTTTTTCATAATGTAAAGACTTCATACTAGAATTAGTAGGACTATGGCCGTATAGTCGCGGTTTAGCCGAGGTTAAAATAGGTGGCAATTTTTGGTGATGGATTGGATAGAGGAACAAGAAATAGGATTCCGTTATTCAGCACATAGTTGTTGTCAGCATTAGGACATAGTGTGATCTGGACAGTGCTCTCTTTTTGTGTTCAGCCATTTGTGGTGACCATTGGGCGCCAATAAGGCTCCTCAGGATGTTGGAACAAAGAAAATACAAACTAATGAATGAAGAAAAAAACACTTGTTATTTTGGATACCTGAGAATACCTGAAAGGTACTATTTTGGTATTGCTTTACCTCAATTTTTATTCGCATAACATTGTGGTGCAAATACTTTAATGGTATTATCCTCTTACCCCGAGGAGGACCAAATAACTCGATAACTGGCCTTGGTATTTAGGAGCTCAGACTAAGAGGTAAAATACCTGAGGATAATACCATAAAATGGTTCCTACAATGTTATGCGAATATCAAATTTAGGTAAAAAAAATACCAAAAAAGTACCTCTCAGGTATTCCCAGGTATCCAAAATAACAAGTTTTGGTATTCGAGAGATATTTTGCTTGCAATTCTTAGGTATTTTACCTCTTAATCTGAGCTCTTTAATACCAAGGCCAGTTATCAAGATCAAAATTAGGTATTCATATGTTCTTGACTCCTGCTCGGGTAATGGTATTTTACCTCTTATGCGTGCTCTTAAATACCAAAGCCAGTTATCAAACTCTTCGCTCCTGCGCGGGTTATGTTTCTTGGGTCTCAGGGTACTCAGAAGGCGTGTTCTGGCGGCGTCATCATCCGTGCATTGCCAGACTGCGTGATCGATGTCATCACACCGTTTCCACACCGGCAAAGATTGCTGTCCACGAGGATGAATGGATGAAATCACGACTTACGTGCAGAAGCCACGACCTCGATGAAACAATAGGAATGATGTAATGTAACAACCGTCCTAGAGCTCCGATGTCCCAATCGGTTTGCCAACTCGAACGGATACTCTGACGTACTAAATAGTAAAATTCATCGTGAGAAATTTGTCTACCATACAAATCGCCTTCCAGTTCACCCACTTTTGCGAGTGAGTCCGCTCATTCATTGCCTGGGATTGAGCAATGGAAAAGACCCATACAAAAGTGATCAAATATGATCTTTCTACCCGTACACCCATCTGTTCGCCTAGTTTTGAAAGGAAATAAGATGAGTGTTTACTAAGTTTCATCGACCGAAGAGCCTCAATCGAACTGTGGCTGTCCGAGAAGATGAAGAAATGGTCTGCGGGCATGTTGGAAATCATCCCCAATGCGGAATTGAATGCTACCAGCGCAGCAACATAAACAGAACAAGTTTTCATTGAACACACCGAAATCAGTGGATCCATTGAGGTGAGACCTATCAGTGAAATATCTTTTTTCAGAATTGACGTAAAGGGTGTTCCGATCAAAATTTGGTCAAACAGTAATGTTTTCCTTTTTCAAGTTTAGTTAATACAGAATACAGAAGAAGTAATCAGCTAAGCTTCCCTTTAACCGAATACAAATTGAAGGGTCTTTCTTTAACACCTAGCATACGGTTTTGTACAGTCTCCTTGTCCACTTTATTCTCCGCAGAACACCAGTTTGCCTTGAACTGTTTTTCGCTCACAACAGCATTTTGAGTCCTCTTAAGGTTCCACTTGGCCCAATATTTTCGATCGGGCGCAGCTCTGGCGTGTTGGAAGAGTTCTTGTCCTTGGACACCACTTGAACGTTGTTGGTAGCACGGCCTTTTTTCCGTAATGGCAAGATGCCAAACCCAGCCAAAATAGAACGGAACAATTGTGTCGCTTTAGGAAAGACAGTAAACGTTTTTGTAGGCAATCGCTCAGATTAATTTCCTGGTTCACCAGATATTTCTTCGCGAGCTTTGACAGTTTAATGTGCTTGAAAATATCTGCCCCTTTCCTCGTCCGGTTGCCGTATAAAATTCCTGTCTAGGAAGCTATTTATTGTCTGCCTTGACGAAAGTTTCATGGTCCTGTACCACGCAATCAAACTTCGTCAGCATCATCGTGTACATCGCGATCGTGCTTTGGCCGACGTGTTTTGTTTATCGTCGCGATTTGGAGTCACCACTTTCTTGTAAGTCGACAGTTCAGCTCGTTTCTAGCTCTATCCACGGTTGAGGATAGACGGAGAGGTTGGGAAATACTCATGTTGGAGCGTCAACTTTGACGTCAGCTGTAGTCCAAACCATTTGATGGAAACAGTTCAAATTTTGTCCAGATTAATCTCTGTATTGTTTAAAGCTATGGAGAAATTTTCAATATTTTACCTAAATTTTTCACAGAAATACGGATTTTTGAAATTGGTATGTCCAAAAATGACTTTTTCCACATATGTTATGATAACTTGAAATATCTAAATTCTATGAACATACAATTTTGGTTACATAGGTCGAAACATTGGTTATAGTGTTGTCAAACACTGTTTCAAATATATTGATAATTGACAAAGTTACAGAAGGTTGAACAACGCGTTTTTTGAAAGCAAAACTTTGCTCGGCTTTTTTTCTGCTACTGAGTGAGACCGGCGAAAATCTCTCAATGTTACGAGATTTTCGCCGGTCTCACTCTCTTTCATTTGTTACAGCACCATTATTAAACTTTCGAGGGATTCTTTGGTACATATCGAAACACAACAGTACAGGCTAACATTCTGATGATGATGATGAGATACTACCATCTATTGTAGTAAGGTAACTTTCCATAACAGTGGAATAATCTGAAAAACGATTTGATGATGATTCTACTGTTGTTTGTGATCATCAAGCTCCTGTATGAAGGGCCAAAAACGTTTGTGGGGGCCCGCAAGCAGAAACACTTACGCGAAACCCGAGAATATAGAGAAGAGAATCTCCTTCCAAAAGCAAGTTCACACCAACAACATTAGAATCGAGCCCTCGATTGACAGAATCAACCCGATAGATGGGGTCGAAGAGCGGAGGCAGTCCCATGCTCCACATGCAATTCGTTTCACTTGGGTGCCCTCATGGTCCCTCCCGTTACCTGTTATATACTATGTCGTGGATATTAAGTATATTTTGAGGTGGTCATTTGATTGCTAACCTTGTGTTAGAAAATTTGGCTGAAAGTAAAATGGTAAGGGCTTATACCGTTCTCTACTTATTGCTCTGTGTCGTCTCGGTGTTTCTGTGGATCAGTGTTTAACCCTACCTTTTGAAGAGTTGACTTTAAGATGTTTGGTATTCCTCGCTGTCATAGGATAGGAAAAGAACAGAAAAGCATAAGTGATATCGCTATGCGCATGTGAGATTTTCATCTTGATATTCTCACAACGGTCGTTCAGAATGGTTCGCCGGATACATATGAGAGATCATTCCCGATGAGTACTCGTTTACTCAATTCCATCAGGTTTGGTTATAGAAGACAAGAAACATTTTGAAATGTGTCACATTTCAGAATATCAGGGCAATGATCACCCTATCGCATCTTCACGTGATCGATTACAAGCTATCCATTTGGTTTATGCAGTTCTGAACGTTGATGGGATAGCCGAGTTCACACATGAAATCTGGCGCCACCAACTCGACCGAACGCGCCCATACCTATTCTGTACCGAAGGGCAGGAAATACTGTTGGCTCACATATTCTACAAAGAGTAGAATGAAAAACGTAAGGTGATTGAAATATGAATGAAAGAGGAAGTAATCAAAGAGAGTCTCTCAATGTTTGATTCGCCCTGATAAAAAAACACCCCGAGAGTTCTTTTTTTTGATGATTACAAACAAGCACAATTTTTTCCCCGGAACTTTTTTCATGTTCACCTCAATGGCACGTTTGAATCAATATCACAACCAGGTATAGATTCCTAAGTGCTTTTAAACTAGCCACGGGATTACTAGCAATCGACACAAACCACTACAGCATTCCAGCGCCTTTCAGAATGGCCGTGCCGAGGAAAGAAGACGCAACTTTGGAGCTAGCGCTGGATACGCCCGTAATTTCCAACGAAGAATTTCCGTGACGTCACAATGCGGATTCCAATGAGAACGTCTTTTCAAATTTAGCCTGCTACACCTTATATATTTTTTGGAAAATTTAGAACGACTAGCCAAAAAAATTACAGTAACAAAAACACGTCCGCTGTTGAAAACAATGGCGAGAGACACCGGCACCGATCTTTCAGCAGGGCAAATGAAACGCTCAGTTGCAGTATTTGCCACATGCTACAAAGCTAAAATATTTGGTTTTTTATTGAACACATAATACAATTAAAATTAGACTTACAACTTCGGTGTTTTCACTCCTGGGATAAAGTTTCACTATTCCAGAGCGCCCGTGCCATCACGCTTGCTTTCACTTGTAACAATGCGTAATATCAACGGGATAAACAAACACCGAAGTTGGTCATTTGTTTTCAGGGGGTTCGTCGATTAGTTGCATATGCAACATCCGCACTTGACCAGAATTCCCTTTTTGAACTTTTTGTGAAGTTTGCTCCGGAAATAGCTTAGCTAGAAGCTTAGCTATTGAATGCGAAATTGAACTTGATTAATTACTTATCCGGTAAGTTGCATAAAATTCTATTCACGATCGTTTATCTGATAAAGGCAAAACCTTCCTCCCTACGCTCAGTCGGTTAAGGCGCAGCTACAAAGCAACACCATGCTGGAGGTGGCTGGGTTCGATTCCCGGTCTGGTCTAGGAATTTTTCGTTAAGGAAAACTTCTCGACTCCCTGGGCATAGCGTATGATTGTACTTGCCACACAATCATACTAATGCAAAAATGGTAACTGGCATCGAAAGCTCTTAATCAATAACTGTGGAAGTGCATTTAGAACACTAAGTTGTGAGCAAGTAATAAGCTTATTGTGAAAGCAATAAGCTTGAAATGCTAAAGAAGAAGAAGCAAAACCTTCCTATTTAATAGTACTCTAGGTTTCATGGATAGCTACTCTGCGAAATTAAATTAATTGAAATCATCATATTACTACAATTTTAATCATTGTACGTATAAATATATTTTACTTTCATAAGTAAGATGGCGACTTTAACCTATCCGACATCAAATGCCTCTTGGTGACTTTAACATACCCTGCATTCAAAGGAAACTCAGCCCATCAAATTATCTCTATCCTGACGTTACACATTCTTCCATTAGCGCTACGGCTCCCAAGCTTATCGACAGCTGAGGTTTGACGCATACTTACAACTGAACTTCGCAGGAAATAACCATAGCCGGATGCTTGATCTTTGTTTTGGTAGGATGTGCATTTTTCATTGATGGAGGCTCCTCCATCCACCTCATCCTCTTCATCCACCTCTATTAATCTAAATACGCGCTGCTTCACCCTGCGTATTTATGGTTCCAGTGAATACACTTTATTACGACTTCAAGAATCGTGACTACGCTAGTATGAATACTTTTCTATCAAACATTGACTAGCTCGAATTCATCAATCAGGATCTTCATTCATCAGTTCTCGAGTACTTTTTCAAACAGACGTATCTGGATTTTGTAAACAAAAGGGGAAGTAAGATTCAAACGTAAATTTTTCAAAACGCTCAGTACCCTCACTGAAAGTAACATCACCATCATGTTAGGCAAATGTTATTCCTTGAGTTGATGACCGTAGTTTGCTAAGAGGTTTCAAGAATTTAACGTTGGAATCTTACTTCCCCTCTTTTGTTTACAAAATCAGATACGTCTGTTTGAAAAGTACTCGAGAGTTGATGTCTTTTCCAACATACTATTGTATTCCATTGATTAGCTTATTCCAAAACTAACTTGAACCCCGCCATGCAAACCTTCATGGAGTAACAATCATCTGAATCGTTTGATAAGCTTGAAACGGCCTACTTTGCACGCAATATTCAAAAGTGTAAAACCCGCCGATGCAAACAAGTTTACCACTCTGCGAATTTTCGATACAAACACTTCGAAATTTTCTTTTGCGCATCAAAGGTGATCTCAGCAACAACTACGTCACAATCCTATTGGTTCTTGAATTACGTGAACGATCAGAGAAAAAAATCCGGTCTCCCCAATGCTATGTCCAGGGAAGTATTGAAAGCTCGTCTTATAGATGGTATCTGCGATCTTTTCCTGGAGTCAATTTTCAAGCGCGTTCATGCAGGAACCTTTGGATGATGAACAAGTTCACAAATGAATCCTAGAGGGTTTGAGCTGTTTAGTAGAATACTTGTAACTAGAAATGAGAAGAAAAATTGGAATTTTCAGGATTGACGATTGGGTGATCACTAACTGGAGGATGGACTGGAACATCGTTTGCAGCTTTGCGAACTTGAAATTATAAGAAAAATTAGTATTGTTCATTTAATTCCAACTACCTTTGTTTATCTACCTCATGGTGTTCTTCTGTTACTTGGATCCTTCAACCTTTCTTTTGCCGATGATTTTAAACTGTATTGGGCTGTCAAGCGATATTAAAGACGCTTCAATTTTACAATGTCAGCTCGATATACTCGCCGAGTGGTGTGAAACAAATCGTATGGATCTCAACGCTAGTAAATGCTCCGTTATCTCATTCTCCCGCAAACGCAGTTCAGTTGACTTTGACTATAAGGTTGGATCTACATTTCTCAAAAGGGAGTCTGTTGTTAAGGATCTACGTGTGTGATTAGACACCAAATTGACGTTTAAGGAACGTGTCGCTTTTATAACCTCCAAAGCCTCTAAGACACTTGGTTTCATATTTCGCATTGCAAAAAACTTCAAAACATTCAAAGTTTTGAAATCACTTACAGTTCGTTAGTGAGCACAAAATGAAAAGTACTCTTCTGTCGTTTTGGCACCGTACCATCAGAATCGCATCTTATTTATCGAGACGATTCAGCGCAAATTCGCGCTTCTGGCTTTAAGAACCTTCCACGCAAAGTTCATTCGAACTTGTAGGTCTAAATTTACTGAGCATACGTCGTGATCTTTCAAAAACACTTTTTGTTTCTGACCTTCTTCAATCGAAATTTGATTGTCTTTGACTGTTGTCGCTTCTCAACATAAATAATAACATTAAACAGCAACCGTACTTCAAAATCCAAGGCACGCTTTCACTATTGATTTTTAACGACTTCAAAGTTGGTACAATTGTTATAAATTTCTGGTTCTACACGTCCTTTTCAACAAGCTGAATGGAGATTTATTTAGTTTCGCAAATCCGGGAAAAGAACTTTTACCCCAGCTAACTCTACAAACAAGTTAAAAAAAACAGAACGACTAGTTTTAATTAACACCTTCATCAGCAAACTCATTATGTGCCGTGCTCGGTTGCCGTAGCTCAAATGGTTGAAAACCTAAAAGACAAAAGAAAAAAAGAGTATTTTAAACTACAAAAGCGCCTGAATAAAACATGTCAGCCAAGGATAATTGCATGTTCTCGCAAACATATTATTATTATTACTGTAATTAAATTTGTAAATGAATATTTAATTGCTCCCGTGCATCGAATGCGATACGGTGGGCCACGGCGCGTAGCGTTTGAAAAAGTTGTGGACGAGGTTTGAGAAAGTTGGGAAAAAATTGAATAATTAAAATAGTGATCGATTCGTTGTCCTGTATAACGAACGTGGGAAATGGTTCATGAGTAATTGGACGTAGAAAGGGGTTATCGAAAAAGAGAAATTAATATGGTCGTACAAAGAATTTGAAACATGTTGCAAGGCTATCATTCTGAATCGAATGAAATATTAAATATGTTTAGATTTAGAAAATATTTGTTTCTAGATGTCATTTCAAAATGCGCTGTGGAGCAGAGCGAAAGTATTCGAGCTCAAATGAACAGATGTGATACTGTGAGTGATGAAAATTAGCCAAAGAAGAGTGTATGAGCGTCGAAGCGGTGTTGCTAGCAGGTAGAAACCATGTGTATTAAATACACCGAGACGTGGATGGAAAATCGGGCCTATGGGTCCTTCTACTAGGTTAGTCAAAAAGTTTTGAAAGTGAAAACGAAACACGTTTTAACGTATGCTTTTTAAAAAACAAAATTTTGAAACATCAGAGCGTTACGCTTAAAATGAAAGGTTTTTGAACGCTTAACACTCTCGTTCAACTGAACACAATGACATATTCATACACCATTTTATCAGAAAAAGCTACAAAATGTTTGCTTTGAAATAACAACTAAGTGCAATAATTATAAGTAGTAAATTTTTCTACCTTAAAAATAACATACTTTTGCGTCCATACAAATCTCCATATGAAAAGTTTGAATATATGTTTTTCCCTATCCGGCTCCTCAAAAACGGGTAACTAATGGTTCAAGTTGTCTTCTTCTTTTTGTTTCATTAATGATTTCATACCATGATGAATACAGAAATAGCCACATCCCTCAGCTGCAAAATTGTTTTGCTTTGTTGCCAGATGTCTGATTTTCCAACAGAGGCCGGTCCCCTCTTTAGAAGTTTACTTTATACTGTATTTTCATGCCTCTCTTCGTTCAGGGCTATTCTATCAAGGCTAGTATATAGCACGCGAGTTGAACCGAAATGATTGTTGTTTTGAAACGAGTTTCAGCTGGTAGTTCGGGAAGGGCTTTGTCCACCAGCCACAGACCTCTGATCATTTGATCAGCGCTTTGACTGTGGATCGGAAGAGCTGGAAGTGAAACTGAACGTGAAAGCTGCAAAATCGATGAATTAGTCTAAGTCCGTGTGTGCAGTGTCCCCGAACATTTTCGTAAGTAAACACACCCAAAAATAAAAAAGCAAGATTGTAACGTAACTTCGGCACAGATTTGGCATCAATTTCCGTGCATTGGATCGTAACTTGAGAAAATGCCATTGGTCGGGAAGGTAAAGCCAACACATTAATTCGATTAGAAAAAATGCAATGTGTGCGTGAGGTTGTGCAGTTGATTAGTAGTAGTAAACTCAACGGCCCACAAAAAAAGATCTTCAGCTGCCACCGGAATCGAAACTCGCGACCGTCAGCATGACTGGCTCTCGACAAATCCATCCAGTCGCCAGCAATAACAAGTCGTTGGGGTGAACGGTAATAAAAGCTCGTACAGTTGCTTCTTCTGGCTGTTCGAGGCACCAACGTCGTTGCAAACAACGAAGCCATTATCGGTCGCACACACCTTACATGGCTTCCTTGTTTATTTAACAAAACTTGATGACCCGAGAGGGGATAAGTGGAGTGTGATGGACGAGTGAAAATACAAAAATAGAACACTTGATACAGCGGAATAGCAACAGTGGCAAATGCATATGCGCTGCGTGGCTGTCGAGGCACTAGGCATCAACAGCAACAACCGGCTTGCACACACTTGCATGGCTTTGTTTATACCATAAAAAGCTTTGTGGATTCGCGATGGGCAAAATTGCCTTATCAGAATCATGCGGATTTCTCAAGACATGATTGCAAAACTGCAAAATTGCACTCTTGCACTTTTTGCTACAATTTCAACTTTTGGGTGCGGTAACTATTGTTCGGAAGGAGCACAATAAGTGTAATAGTGGAACTTACGATAGAGCAATTGTATTGGAAAGTATTGAGAACACTTATTTTAAACCAGAGACCGAAATTTTCGCCTACTTGAAAAGAAAAACATCCTTTTTCACCCGTTTGGAGAAACAGATGAGAATGTGAGAAGCGAGAGACTATTATACGCTCACAGCGGTTTTCGCGAGAAAAGCAACGGCGATTTATAATTTTCGGAGAGCATGAGTAGCCGATAAATCGTTTCTTTTTCAGTGAATCCTAGATGCCGATTATTATTTTTCACTTACTTTTTGACACCTGAAAATGCACCAGTCTTCATGCTTGTTTTAGTCTGACATTATAATTCTATAATGATGGTCCATGGCGGTACTAGTGTGCAACTGACTTGGCCTTATTTTCGGTTTTTGTACCTCGTATACGAGCTAAGCATGTTTTCATTGAAAAATGTGACATGAGAAAATAAATTTGTTGAATTTTGGAGATAGATATTTTCGCATATGCAAGAGAGAGGATAATGAATTATCGGCGATCTCGGCAGAGATGAAAATGTGAACGGTTCGCTACTCATCGACAACCTGCTTGAAAGAGAGCATGGTTTTTCATCCAGCTGAGTGAGAATTTCGATCTCTGCCAAAAAGTGATGCGCCTTATTTAAACAAATCTTCAATACATCAAAACCAAACTGGAAAAATATTGCCAACAAGGTAACGGGTACACATGGCTTTTTAACTTTATGCCTTGACGACATTAAAGACGACCCACTGCTCCAGAATAACAAGGTTAGGGTAAAAGGGCAGGTAAATATTAAGTACAATATTTTTATATGACTCAGAATAGGTTAGGTAAAATGTTAGCTGTAAAGTAAATGCATTGCTGCATATCGTGTCTATGTCAAGCGAACTATGTCTCGATCTATATTTCCTCTTCTGATAAACGTTGATGCATTTTATAACAAAAATCCCCGCTTGAATACTGTTAGATAGTTTTTCATCGCAACTGAAATTTTTACTACAGGGCCGAAAATTCCTGCTCCAGTTTTTGTTCTAATTTTCTGAACCAATCTGTAAAGAATTTTTATGGAACCACGACGAACATTGAGCCCTCCGACAAATACGTTGTAAAGGATGTCATAGTTTATCACAGGTTTCCTCCAGTCTCCATTCATATGCATCACTGGCCCATTCTGAAAGTTTTTGCGAAACACTCAGTGATGGTAAAAGTCTCCAGACTTGCAGGATTTACGAACGTTTCAAGTCTTAGCATGCTCGTTTCCGCTTCTTCTTACGTATTTTTGTGCGAAAGAGGTTAGGATTTCATCTAGTGATTTTGATGGAGTGCGCACCGCTTCCATTATTGCAATGATGTTCAGTTTGGCATCAGTATCACTCCTCGGTATTTCATCTGTTCACTAAGATGAATTTCTAATCTCCCTAGCTGAAAAGCTTCTAGATTCAACTTCCTTTTCCTGGTAAAAGGTCTAACTACTTGATGGATTTATGCTAAGGCCTTCTTGAACTGAACTGTAGGATGGCCCGTCCTTACTGTTGACATAAATCGGTTCAAATCAACGCTCAAGCGACATAAATTAACCATGTCTTTCCAATGAAACACCACTAACACACTTTATGAGTGACCCCAACAGCATCCGTACTGTTAGTTCGAATCGGTCCACAATGGCCCTCGAACGTTTTTTCAATAACCCTCCCAATCAGAAACCACCATCACACTTTATGACTGGTCCCAAAGATACCCAAGTAGGAGAAAATAACACAGGAATACCGAATTTTGATCTTGATAACTGGCCTTGGCATTTAAGAGCACAGCCTAAAAGGTAAAATACCTAAGCAAAATATCCAAGAATTGCAAGCGAAATAACTGTCTGACAGTTCTCAATACTGATTGCTGTCGAAAGCAGGTATTCTTGCTGTTAGTTTCATATGCTGTCAGCAGCTAGAAATATTTCATTATTATAGTTTAATTATGGTTAGTCAAAGAGAAATAATTCACACAACGTAGGGTTAAAAGAAGATGGATAGCAAAAAATATAAATCAGTTCTAATCGAAACG
The DNA here is from genome assembly GCA_034211315.2 of Aedes japonicus. Lineage (NCBI taxonomy): Eukaryota > Metazoa > Arthropoda > Insecta > Diptera > Culicidae > Aedes > Aedes japonicus. The sequence goes on along the minus strand of JASCZW010000692.1, from coordinate 32,981 downwards.
CCGAATAATAAAGTGTAAAACTTAAAACGTCTAAATAAAGTTACAGAAGTTGGTTTGAAGTGGTGAATCTGTGGTGCCTAGTTTTCCGCCGATAGTAATCGGCCCGGTAGTGTCCGAATTGCCCGTGTGTGACCCTAATCCCTGTCGGAGATCACGATCCTGCCCTATCATATTTGGTGCCGTGACCAGGATCAGGTTTCCTCCCGAAAAACCGCCATCGCATTACGGACAACGACGCTATCTACCGCCATAGTTCCACACCATTGTGTGCCCTACTGGCATTCATAAGATCGCCATCTTCCCCGAAGCCTATTGTTTCATCGAGAAAGTTCTTCGGAGTTCCTGTTTTAAGTAATTGATACAAGGCCTAATTCATTTAGGCACTCGGTACGTATAATTCCGAAGTGCGCAGACGTTTACCGCGGGTGCCTTGAGATTTTTTCCATTTTTTTCCACTCATCGTGACCGCTCCGGAGTTTATCGAACCATCTGGAAGCGTGACCCGCCATTCAGATACAGCCGCTATTGTGAGAGTGACTACGCCCTTGCCATCCGTCTACCGATATTTCATCGGTGAGCCACCTTGTTCGGTGAGCCACGCAAGCAGGTTCCAGTTTTTAAATAAAATACAAGGCTTAAACCTAGCCTTGAGAAGGTTAGTACCGCTCCAACGTATCTACTCCGTTTGTCCGGCTCTACCGGGTCTTTCTTTGTACCGTCCTATTCAGTGCAACCAACGGCATCCCGATACCGCAATGGCTGACGAACGTTCGAGACAGCAGCTCATCAACCGACGTACCACTTTCATCGCTGCGCTAGGGCGAGCTGAACAATTCGTCGAGAAATACGTGGCGGAACGGGACCGAGGCCAGGTGCAACTACGTCTCGATAACCTCGATACCGTGTGGATGGGACTGGAGGATGTGCAGACCCAGCTGGAGGACACTGAACTATCCAATCAAGGTATGGCACAGAACCTAGCTTTCCGTTCCCACAATGAAACCCGATACTTCCAAATCAAGGCTGCTCTCCAATCTTTCCTCCCCAATGTACCTACTACGACAAGCGCAATCCCTCAATTATCTTCTTCCGGGCTGTCCGGTATCAAATTGCCAACTATCTCCTTGCCGGAATTCGATGGAGACTATAACCACTGGTTAGCTTTCCACGACACGTTCGTCGCACTAATTCATTCCAACCTCGAAGTTCATGACATCCAAAAATTCCACTATCTCCGTGCTGCTCTGAAAGGAGAAGCAGCTCAACTCATTGAGTCGATCGGTATCAGCTCCGCCAATTACGCCATTGCTTGGCAAACACTCGTCTCTCGCTACGCTAACGACTACCTTCTTAAGAAACGCCACCTACAAGCCCTCCTCGATTGCCCCCGAATGAAGAAAGAATCCGCCGCTGCATTACATTCAGTCGTCGACGAGTATGAACGCCACACAAAACCCTCCGCCAACTTGGTGAACCCATCGACTCATGGAGCACTATGCTGGAGCATCTTCTATGCCTCCGACTCGACGATGCTACACAGAAGGCATGGGAAGATTTCGCTACCACCACTGAAGAACCCGACTACGCTTGTCTCATCGAGTTTCTCCAACGACGCATCCGTGTACTGGAATCCATGTCCGTAAATCACCAAGCGCAACCACCATCCAATCAGCAAGCATCTATGTTGCGCCGCCCACCGTTCCATAAAATCGTTTCCCATGCCGTTACCGAAGCTACTCCTCGAAAATGCCACTGTTGCGACCAACATCATCCACTTTTCCAATGCCAGAGATTCGAGAAAATGTCCATTCCCGAACGGCTGAAAGTTGTCAATGACCATCACCTCTGCCATAACTGCTTTCGCCAAGACCACTTCGCGCGCAATTGTCAATCGAAATTCTCGTGTCGGCATTGCAAAAAACGACACCATTCACTGCTCCACCCTGGCTATCACCCACTCAATGCCGAACAATCGTCCACCACATCGCAGACAGCCGCATACACACCGAAGCCCATCGTCAAGCAAGATGCCATAATACACAGCATCAAACGATCGCCCACATCCACGAATGCTGTCACTGCTCAGACAACCAATTCATCACAAACATCGAGTGCGAATGTTTTGCTTTCGACGGTCGTGTTGTTGGTTCTCGATTGCAATGGACAAGCGCACCCTGCACGAGCACTATTGGATAGTGGCTCGCAATCAAATATAATTAGTGATCGATTATGCCAGCTTCTGCGACTAAAGCGGAGAAAGATCAACATCCCAGTGTTCGGTATCGGTGAATCCGCCTCCAGTGTGAACCATTCCGCCTGTGCAACCATCCGATCGAGAAACTCTGACTTTGAAATCGGACTCGATTTTCTAGTTATGCCCCGCATTACGATTGACTTGCCTGTAGTGTCCTCTGCAGCCGAAGACTGGCATGCCCCGAGGGATCTTCCCTTGGCCGACCCTACCTATAACAAGACCGGCGCTATCGATATGCTGCTTGGAGCCGAGCACTTTTTCACCTATATTAACCCTGGTACCCGAATCGAAAAAGGTGAAAATCCCGTCCTCATTCAAAGCGTTTTCGGTTGGATTGTAACCGGTAGGAAGCAGAATCCACTAAAATCTCCCCCGTAGCATGCCACGTCACCCTTTCCGATCCACTCCATGACGCGCTGGAACGCTTCTGGCGCATTGGAAGAAGTGAAAAATCAACCGAACTACTCTGTCGAAGAACAGCAGTGTGAATCCCATTACTTCTCCCATGTTTCCCGCACTTCAGGAGGAAGATACATGGTTCGTCTCCCTCGTCATCCAAATTTCGACCACATGCTCGGTGAATCGAAGTCCGCAGCCCTTCGTCGCTTCCATTGTCTGGAAAAGCGGCTAAGTAGAGAGCCACACTTGAAGGAAGAATACCACTCGTTCCTGTCAGAGTACCTCCTACTTGGCCACATGAGATTTGTCCCACCTACTGAAGCCGAACCACGGCAGGTACACTATCTGCCTCACCATGCCGTCCTAAAAGAGGCCAGCACCACCACAAAAGTCAGGGTAGTCTTTGATGGATCAGCCAAAACTTCCACCGGATATTCTCTCAATGATGCCCTCCATGTAGGCCCAATTGTACAGGACGAATTACTGACCCTCGTTCTCCGATTCCGAAAGTACCCCATAGCACTAGTCGCGGACATTGCGAAAATGTACCGTCAGGTGTTACTTCATCCCGACGACACCCCACTGCAGCGGATTCTCTGGAGGTTTCATCCGAATAACCCAATCGACACCTATGAGTTGGCAACAGTGACATACGGGTTAGCTCCATCGTCTTTCCTTGCCACTCGTACTCTGCAACAGCTGGCTGCGGACGAGGGAGATGCCTACCCACTCGGTGGCCCAGCGCTCAAGAAAGGATTTTACGTGGATGACTACATAGGGGGAGCGAACACTGAAGAGGAGGCGATCCAAACCCGGGAGGAGCTAGATGAGCTTCTGGACAAAGGAGGATTCCAATTGAGAAAATGGACATCGAATAACCCGAACGTATTGGAAGGACTGGACCCGTCACAGATTGGTACCCAACCAACTCTTAAATTTGATAACCATGAAGCCACAAAAGCGCTGGGCGTAAGCTGGGAGCCTGGAACTGATCAACTGCGCTTCGACACCACTCCCGATCTTGGCAGCGGGCCGCCCACAAAAAGGTCGATTTTATCAGCCGTTTCCAAGCATTTTGATCCACTAGGACTCACCTCACCGGTCGTCATACGGGCAAAAATGCTACTGCAGGAGCTCTGGCTGCAACCTTGCGGCTGGGACGACGAAATTTCCGACACCATACGAGCAAAATGGGACCACTACCGTATGGAATTGCCAAAAATCTCCTCCTACCGAACTGACCGCTTTGCCTTCTTGCCAAACGTCTCCGTTCAATTGCACACATTCGCGGATGCATCCCAGCAGGCGTACGGCGCTAGCATCTATGCCCGATCTACCGACCTCGAAGGGAAAACGAAGGTTCAACTGATCGCTTCTAAATCGAAGGTGGCCCCTTGAAGAGAATCTCCCTACCCCGATTAGGAATTGTGCGCCGCCGTCATCGCTGCACAATTGCACCAGAAAGTTGTCGTCGCACTGGACATGTCGATTTCCGCTTCATTCTTTTGGTCTGATTCGACAGTCACCCCAGAATGGTTACGATCACCCCCTACACCTGGAACACCTTCGTGGCAAACAGGGTCTCGGAAATACAGAGCACCACGCAGGGATCCTGTTGGCATCACGTCGCTGGTAAACACAACCCTGCGGATCTTATCACCAGAGGAATGAAAGTGGACGATTTTCTCAACAGTAATCTGTGGCACCGTGGACCATCGTGGCTGGAACAACCTGAAAAAGAGTGGCCCATTACAGCAAAGCACCCAGAAGCACATGAGGATGTCCTAGAACGGCGAAAGATGGTGGCGGCGGTCCAAAACAAACCCATAGCGAACCCGATTTTCAACACGTCATCCTCCTACAATCGACTAATACGAGTGACAGCATATTGCCTTCGCTTTGTCAACGCATGTCGCCGCAAAACGTCAATGTCGCCGCAACCCGAGTTGGAATTGGAAACAAAATCAATTTCTGTGGAAGAAATGTCAATAGCCCGAAAATTAATCATCAAACTTGCCCAAACCGATGCATTTTCCGAGGAGATTAGGTACTTGGGGAAGGGGAAGTCCGTCTCAAAACATTCGAGCCTGCGCCTTTTGAGCCCTTTTGTCGACCCGGATGGAATCCTTAGAGTAGGAGGGAGATTGCGCCTCTCTGAGCAGCCTTATTTGACCAAACATCCCATCCTCCTTCCCAGTTCCCATCCACTTACACGGTTAGTTGCCAAGCATTACCACCTCAGACTATTCCACGGTGGCGGCCGTGTGACACTAGCAGCCATGCGCCAGGAATATTGGCCTATACAGGGCCGCCGATTAGTCAACAGCATCATGAGAAACTGCTTCCGATGCGCTCGTGCCTCACCCGTTCCCGCCAAGCAGCAGACTGGCCAGCTTCCTGCGGAGAGAATTACCCCAAGCCGTCCGTTTTCCGTCACCGGTATCGACTACGCGGGACCGGTCTACATCAAAGCTATTCACAAGCGAGCATCACCCACAAAGGCGTATATCAGCGTGTTCGTCTGCTTCGCAACAAAGGCTGTACACCTGGAGCTTGTGAGCGATTTGTCAACACCAGCATTCATCACAGCTCTCCGGAGATTTATCGCTCGCCGAGGTTGTCCCGCACACATCCATTCCGACAACGGAAAAAACTTTGAAGGTGCTCGCAATGAACTTCACGGACTGTATCAGCTGCTGCAACAAGAGAAATCGTCCGGAGAGGTGTCCACCTACTGTGCGAATCAGGGCATCCAATGGCACATGATTCCACCCAAAGCCCCACACTTCGGTGGATTGTGGGAGGCGGCAGTGAAGGTCGCAAAGAAACACTTGCACCGACAGTTCGGCGACTCGAAGCTCTCCTTCGAAGAGATGTCGACGGCGCTAGCAGAGATCGAATCATCAATGAACTCCCGCCCATTGACACCGCTCACGGAGGATCCAAATGATTTGGCCGTCCTTACACCGGCACACTTCCTCATCGGGACAATTCCGGCCGCTCTTCCAGAATACGACTATAGCCAGATTCCCATCAACCGGTTGGACCATTATCGAAGATTGCGACATCGAGTACAACAGTTCTGGCACCAGTGGCAAGCGGAATACCTTCAAGAGCTGCAAAAGGAAAACAAACGCATCATCCCGAATGCAGAAATACAACCTGGTAGAATGGTCGTTGTGATCGATGAGTTCCTCGCTCCTGTAAAGTGGCCCTTAGCGAGGATCGTCAACGTCATTCCTGGACCAGATGGACTCATCCGAGTCGTGGATCTGCGCACCAGCAGAGGGATTATCCGCCGTCCAATAGCAAAAATTTGTATGCTACCCTTTGTTGAAGAATCCTGAATGTTTGCTTATTAATTGTAGTGATAGGAGTAATAGTAGTAGTGAAATTTAGTAATTTCAGGTGGCGGCGATGACTGTTCTCAATACTGATTGCTGTCGAAAGCAGGTATTCTTGCTGTTAGTTTCATATGCTGTCAGCAGCTAGAAATATTTCATTATTATAGTTTAATTATGGTTAGTCAAAGAGAAATAATTCACACAACGTAGGGTTAAAAGAAGATGGATAGCAAGAAATATAAATCAGTTCTAATCGAAACGCCGAATAATAAAGTGTAAAACTTAAAACGTCTAAATAAAGTTACAGAAGTTGGTTTGAAGTGGTGAATCTGTGGTGCCTAGTTTTCCGCCGATAGTAATCGGCCCGGTAGTGTCCGAATTGCCCGTGTGTGACCCTAATCCCTGTCGGAGATCACGATCCTGCCCTATCACTGTCGAATAAAAAAAAACTTGTTATTTTGGAATGCCTGGAAATACCTGGAAGGTACTATTTTGTTATTGTCTTACCTCAATTTGGTATAGGCATGACATTGTGGGAACATTTCTATGGCATTCTCCACAGGTATATTACCTTTTATGATGTGCTTTTAAATACCAAGTCCAGGAACCAAGTTATTTGTTGCTGCTCGGGTATCCTTACTGTTGGTTTAAATCAGTATTAAAACATTTTTTTCAAAAAAATAGCCCACCATCACACTTTTTGAGTAATCCCAATCACATCCTCACCGTTGGTTTCAATCGACTCACTGCACAGTAGTCCATGATGCAAATTTAGCTGGAAAGATACAGTTTCTGCCTGAGTTTGAAGTTTTAGAGCAAAACTGTGTTCTTCAAAGTTGTTTCTAATAGTGAGGTCCTTCTTTTGGTGTGAAAATCTAAATGTTTTATTTGCAGAAGTAAAGGCATATATTCTTTGGCAAAGTTGTAGATAAGAACATTTAAAACAATTTTAATCGATTTTTTTTCTTTAGATTTTGAAAAGACTGAATTAGAGCAATTTTCCTACGTAGCCCAGGGTGTACCTATAAAAATCTGTTATTTTGCTATAACTTTTTCATTTTAGTTTTGAGCAAAGTTATCTTGCCATTGATGCTAGAACAATAAAAGATACAACTTTTGGTGTGCTGAAATTGTCGCTATCACATGCCAAACAAAAGTTATAATGGTTTGTATAAAAAAGTCCTTTTTCAGTTATTGATTTCACTGCTTGAGGTACACAGAAAAACTATTTCCAAAAAACCTAGAACCAACCAAAAATACTAGATGAACACAATTAGGCGATTCTTAGTATGACCAAATATATCCTGAAGCACAACAGTTGCCCAACACATATGATATATTATTATGACAAACATTGCCAGAAATTAACATAACAAAGCTTTTCAGCTTCTAATATAGTGATTTACGACGGGTAAAGATTATCACCCTGCTCCATGATGGTGATTTGTACGTCCATGTATTGTGCCTTACTGAAATCATTTCGACATATGAAGCTGATTGCCTTTTCGGGAGCCATTAATACAGCGACATCATTACTGGTTTCAGATGTCAAATTCCATTTCTTCGACAGTAAATTTTGATTTTATTTCCCACCAGCGTTTCTGTTGAATTATCCTGCAGCATTTCGAGAATGGATTTAGTTTCCTTTTCCGTGACGTTTTTAAAGAATTAACTCCAAAAGTCACATTTCCACTCAGCCAACTATCGCTCTGATTTGCAGCAGCTACTGATTTAATTCACCGCGTGACCTCATCAACAAGTTCTAATTAGCGTTGCTGTGTTTTTTTTTTCCAAAAACTGACTACGAAACAGTACTTCTATCTGAAAACGGTTGTGCTACTTTGATCAAACAGCAAAAGAATCCAACAGTGAAATTACTCGTCAATAATAATAAGAGACCTTAATCAAGACAGTTTTTCTCAGATAACCTTCACACTACCAAAATGTCATGTAAATTTCTGTCCCCTGAGACCGACACATGCAAGCGTCCTTTCGCACATAAGAATGAGTTGAGAGAGATGAGAAACTTAATTCAATCAAACCCATTTTTCATAGAATTGCGTATGTGTCTGTTTCAGGAGACATAATTTTACACGGAATCTTTGTTTACGATCCCGGACTTTTTACAAAAATGAATTACGTCTCGTGTAAAATTCATAATTTCTAAGTGTGTAAGATGTCTCTACAAAAAAACTAGTTTTTCACTCTGACTTTTATAATTCAAATTTTCCAACAAAGTGGCTCTCAAATGATTTTTGGAACATAAAAAGATAAAACTTTTAACATATAAATCTTTCCGATATATTTTATCTATTTGAAAAAGGCCTATTTTTTACAAAAAAAAACATAGTTACTTCTGTTTGACATACGAAAGCGCCGATTTAAGCACACCAAAAGTTGTATTGTTCTAGAATCAATGTGAAAACAACTTTGCTCAAAACTTTTAAACAAAACAGTTAGAGCAAAATAACTGATTTAATAGGGAGGCCTGCTCAAATTCGGTCATTTAAAAGGCTACAGAAAAATTTATTCAGTCAAAGTTGTTCAAAATGTTCTTATCTATAACTATGCCTTTATTTGTGCAAATAAAGAAGTTAGATTTCCGATTTCACTGAAAATAAGGACCACCCTAGTTTTCATTTACACCAAAAGAAGTGCTTTAGTATTAGTAACAACTTTGAAGAACAAAATTTTGCTCGAGAATGTATCTTTCAAGCTAAATCGCTTTCTCCACCTACAACTTTTCTAATACAATAACTAGCAACTATTTTGTATCTTCAAAATGTGCGTCATTTTATACCCTAAAAGTCATCTATGCAGAGTTTTCAAATTAAAATTGAAACAAAAAAGTTACAGCAAAAAAACTGTTTTTTTAAGTCTCACCATAAGGAAAGTTAGAAAAGCTGTCTGAACCTAATAGACTCGAAAACTACTGAGCCGATCGGCGTGAAATTTTGTATGGCAAATTATTTGGGACCGGAAAAGGTTCTTAAGATAGTTATAGTCCCCTCCCTTCTCTAAGAGGGGGGAGGGGCTCCCATACAAATGATATACATATTTCTGCATAACTCGAGAACTAATCAAGCAAAGGAAACCAAATTTAGCATGTGAGAGTTTTTGAAGATCCTTCCCCTCTCTGGAAGGGGAGACTCTCATACAAATTAAACAGAATTTTCTGCATAACTCAAGGACTAATCAAGCAAATGAACAAAATTTGGCATGTGGGGTTTTTTGGAAGCAAGAAATGTTTTATGGTGGTGAGATCTCTCTCTTCTCAAAATAGGGGAGCTCTCATACAAATAAAACTAAAATGTATGCATAACTCAAGAAAAAAGATTTTGAAGGCAAGAAATGTTTCCACGGTGGTTCAAGACCCCTCTTCTCTCTGAAAGGACATACAAATGAAACACAAACTTAAACCAAACATGCTAATTATCGCTACTTGAGCCTGTAGAAATAAATGAATTCACAAAAAAAATTATCGCTACTGTTATGAAAATTTGTATGCCGGGGTTTTTGGGGCCGGAGCATGTTCTTCTATTGGTTCAAGATTTTTTCCCGTCTGGAAAAGGGAGGCTCCCATACTAATAAAACACAAATTTCTGCATAACACAAGAACTAATCAAGCATATGTAACCAAATTTGGCATGTTTTTGAAGGCGGAAAAAGTATCTATTGTGGTTCGAGACGTCTCCACTCACTGAAAAGGAGGCTCCTATACAGACGAAACACAAATGTCTGCACAACTCGAAAATTAACCAGGCCTCTGGTTGAGACCCCTCCGTCATCTGGAAGGAGGGGGGGCTCCCATAGAAATGCAACAATTTATTTACACATAACTCGAGAACAAATCAAGCTAATTGAACCAAATTTGTCATGTGGAGGTTGATGAAGGCAAGATATGTTTATATGGTAGTTCAAGACCCTCCACCCTCTTGAAGACAAATGAAGCACAAATTTGTGCATAACTCAAGAACTATTCAAGCAAATAAAACCACATTTGGCATGTGGGGGTAATTGGAGACAGGATTTCTATCTATATGTATAAAAATGATTTTTTGTATGTCCATCTGCCTGACCCTTATAGACTCGGAAACTACTGAACCGATCGGCGTGAAAAGTGGTAAACATGGGTTTTTGGGGTTGAGGGAGGTTTTTATGATTGTTTGAGACCCCTCCCCGCTCTGGAATGGTGGGAACTCATACATTTGAAATACACATGTCTACATAACTCGAGAACTAATCAAGCACGTGGAGCCAAATTTGGTATGTGGGGGATTGTGAAGGCAAACATTTTTCTATGGTGGTTCGAGACCCTTTCCTTTTCTAAAAGGGGGGAGCAGGGGTTAAAAAATGAAACACACATTTCTGCATAGCCCGAGAACTAATCAAGCAAACGGAACCAAATTTTGTATGTGAGGAGTTTTGAAAGCAATGATTGTGTAGTGGTTGGAGACCCCAACCCCTCTTTAAGGGGGCTCCTATAAAAATAAAACACAAATTTCAACCAAAGATGAAAATTATCCTGGTTACTAAGACACAAAACATGTATTTCTCGGGTAAGAAGCATGTGATAGAAGTTTGAATCCCCTGCTAAGTCATTAAAAAACTCATCTCGAAAAACAACCATAAGCATGCCAGTTCTACTAAATTTTCATTCATTAAGTTGCAAGCGTAGCACACACCTAGTTCAGCTAGTATTTATATAAATATTTGTGCACCTCCTCAAACCCAACTATATGGAGAATAATCTGAAAACAAAGATCAACAAGAATTCAGCGTATCGTTTGGCAAAACGAACTTTGCTGCCAACCCAACTCTTATATACAACATTCCCTTGATTTCTCGTGGCAGAGTATTCCTAGGCGTCCAACAAATCGAGTATCACGTCAACATATCTCTATCCTTTTCTTATCTAACCTCACTTCGGGCGAGCCAAAAACGGCGCCTTTGACTTAATTAGGGATCATCAGCTTTTATACATTTGAGGATGTACATTAATCCCAAGCATCATCTGTTGGTTCTCTGTTCTCAGCAGATCTGGCAATAACAATGCAGCAACTTCGGGCGGTCAATCATGCTCATGCTGAGTGTCTAGAATTTTTCAATAGTTTGATTTTCTGGTTACACTTTGGAATCCTCGTCACGTTCAATCCTCGCTACATCATTGAAATTCCTTTATCGGACAGAATTCCGTTCAAAGTCATACGTGTATCCATCTGCTAGGATTCGTAAAAATAAAAAACCGAAAAGTGTTGACAGAAAAATGTGCAAAATTGTTTCATTTGATTGAAACCCGTCCCGCATACTGCGAACAAACACAACATCCGACCCAACGACGACGTTTGCCAGTGAAAGTGCGACGCACCAAAAATGAATTATTTATCCCCATATTTATATTTTTCGATACATATATTTTTAATTAATTTTAATATCAATAATTTATTGTAATTAAATTAAATTTCACATATTTATGGGAATTTAATATTTCAACGCCTGGCCTCGCAATTGCCGCTCGAATCGAAATTCAGCACGAAGGCATGAGGGTGAAGGTGGTTACAATATGGAAACAGTTGAACAAAAAAAATGCACTGAAAAACGATGGCATACAACCGACGAAAAAAAAGTATTTAAAAATATTAATAAAGATCATTCGGCGGGCATCGGGGAAATTGAAACCATTTAAGTTAAATTTCATTTTCGCGGTGCTCTCCCCTAGCCCTCGCACCACTCAAACAAATTGTATCACTCTTCGGGAGTGTGAAGGGTGAAATAATGTGCTGAAATACTTGTGTGAATAAATAATTCCCTCATAACTTTTCCCAAAAGCACTTTTCCGGTACCCCCTTCCCAAAAACGAAAACGAATGAAACGTTTAATTCAAATTTTATGAATCCGAACAACTCATATGCTACAATTTCAAACAAGTTGTGAACGGGAATGGGAGGAAAAAAATTCTGAAATGATGATGCACACCCCGGTTCGGTTTGGAATTGTGCGAAGACTTTATTTACCTCGTAAATTCATTATTTTATTACAAGTTAAATCTTTTTTCAAAAAGTTCCATTCAAAGCAAAGGGAGATGCGATTCATGCTTCGTTTTCGCCCACACCAAAGAAGGGGTAGAGCTACAACGAACGAAACGATTCGAAATTTATTCCCCAAGAAATACGATCCCACGGACTTGGAGCGCAGAAGGGCCCACTCAGCTTTCCCAACATCAGCCAGTGTTGGTGGAAAAATCTCATCGCTCTTCATTGGAAAGCAATTCATTCGACAATTCCGGTGGTCTGGAGCAAAATTAAACATTACTGCTCTGCATACTGCACTATGGCTGCCCCGGTGGCGCACGACAGAATTGGGAAGCTTCTGGGCTTTTAGGTCGAAGGTTGTGGCAGAGGGAGGTTCAGGACCATGTGTTCTTTCTGAGCGGAACAAGTGTGGTTGCCGGTGAGTTTGAATGCCAGCGAGCATCTGTTGTAAAGCCACGTGCATATAAATTTCTATCACATTGAATCGTTGGAGTTTTGGGGAGTGTGAAATACAGGTTCGGTCGGTTTCCGAATGATTCAAGAATATTCTTTTGAGCCTTATTTATCTCTATTAAAATGTCCTAGTCAGTGGTGATGGGGGCATTGGTATGATCAATTTATAAGGAATTTAACAATCTGATTTTGATTTGAATATTAACTTACCATCATAAGCGGTGGAACAAAGACGCGATACAGTTTTTGATACCTGAGAACGTAAAAAAAAAGATAATAGTTAAAGTCAATATCGAGTAAACCTCATGATTTGAAAAATATTAATCTTTTTTTTTTGTGAAAACAATTACAGATTTCCTATTTTACTGTTCAGTTGTTTTACATTTACACTAAACAATGAAATTTAGTGAAAATCTACGATGTTTTTAAGCACGTCCAGTAAGTGACTGGAATATTTTCTGAGATCCGAAGAATGAAATTTATAGTCTCTGGGCATTCGTTCCTCAAGAAATTTCTCCGTTTTGACGACAGCAGTGTCCTTCAGTAGATCTGTCACGTACTCTTCATCGTTGATGTCCTTCTACAGGCAAAGAAGCAATCCCTTGAGCTCCATCAAGACCTCGATACGGAACTTCCATTCGCCGATTTTTTTTTTCAATTAAACAGCCAAAGCCTTCCTCCGCTAATATTGGGAGGAATACATCTTCGTCTGAACGAATGTTCTAGATTTGTTAACTACTCCCTTCTTCGCATCTTATGGATAGGCAGAGGTTTATGGTAATGCTACTCTGTGAAGGTTTCAATGAAGGTCAAGAAAAACGATGTAATAATAAAGCAAGGCTAACTCAACGTGCGTTACTTGTCATAGCGTTCAGTTACTAAGCAACAGCAACTACGTATCTCTGGGCGTTGTCCAAAGTTTTGATTCGTAATACCTGGGACAGACATACAATGTACAGCGTTGTACGAACTGTCAAATACTTTAATCCAGTACTAAAAAACATGTACTAGACTAAATGAGTACAACGTTGTACCACAGAGAACAGACATCCAAGTCAAATTCAAAAACTGTGTAAGAAATTTAACGGCCATTTCATAATCGTAATGAACTGGCAATAGCGTGGCGGCGCTGGCATCGCCACCCATTGACCAGCTTGAAATCTTATTCATCAACTAAATTTTTTTGGCAGTTCAGTTCTTTCACCGCACGGTCAACGAATCTTACCCATGTTCGATTAAAAATCGCAAGTGGCCACAGCCCGAGAGATGGCAATAGTGTTTTAACGTATTTTAATTTGAATCCTTACACAAGTTTTTTTGAGATAGGGTAACGGGATGTAATGTTAGCCTAGCTCCTTGATTCGGCCTATTTACCAAATATGTCATTATTTCTTCGATTATCAACAAAATCATGTTGCTATCATCGTGACCGATGTATTTCAAAGCAATTGAGACATAATTAATCAATTTATAGTAGTTCACGTCGGTGTAGTTTTCGATTTCCTTGACTTTGTAGACACCATGAGTTTACTGGTTAAGCTGAACAAATTATCTATACGCTCTTCAATTGATCTAAATTTGCCGAAATTGAACCTGTAAACCAAATAATGCAGCCAATATGTACAAAATATAGTCACATGTTATAAACTAACAAGTCACATTGGAAAAATAACAATGATTTAATAAGCAAACGGTAGACCCAATGTTGGGGACATATTTTTTTCTATGTTCCCAACTATTGCCTGTTGTATGAAAAGCGTAGTAAAAATGTTGTTATTGGTAACATTTACAATACAAATGTCTGAGTTCCGGTTGAATGTTGTTCATATGGCTCATCTTAACACAAATTAGAGGAACAAAATTTGTGTAGAGTGAATTATAATGTTTTGATTGTCGAATGACCGCTAAATCATATGTAAAAATCTGTTAAGTGTTTCTTAGCAGTTAAAGTATAGTTTGAATAGTGAAATTGTTTGTTGCGTAGAGCAAATACAGCTGGGAAAGTCTTGAATCAGAAAATCAGGAAGAAACTCGTACGAAGATTGCATTTTATAAAAAATCAATCGAATGGGACGAACTTGCATCCACGATCAGACCCAATTTGGTACCCATAGACCGACATTACATCCATATCCCTCGAAAGTTTCTGACTTTGTAAAACGAGTTGTGTAGCTTTTCGTGAGACATACTACCAGATGGCTTATTAAACATATCTTAGGAAGTGTATAGCTAGTTAAGTTTTGTTTCCAGCTCAAATACTTTCTAAGTTACTATGAAAAATGTAATCGATTGTTGCATATTAGGCTGAGTCAAGGGACACATATCGTATATATTCTAGTTTGGATGTCTGTTCTCTGTGGTTGTACGTTGTATGTCTGTACAAGGCATAATAAATCACAATAATGTTCAGCACAGACAAACAAATCGACTTAGAGTATGGCGTCTCCCGCAAATTTCTCGAGAATTCTAATTTAATCATAGTGAATTAAAAGACGATTAGTTCCCCTTCACAATAGAAGTGGTAGCTTACTTGAGCGCGTTTGCATTTTTAAGTAATTTTCGGAAGAAGCCATTGTTTACATTTGCGACATTCGCCCTTATGAAAACTCCATGTCAAAATTAATGCAGCTTGATATTTCGAATTTAGGATCCGTTAGGCCCGGTGCACACCTGCGTTAAATCACGCAGCGGTACCGCAGCGTTTTTCGAGCGGTTGATAACGTTTTAGTGCACACGATACGCGTTTTTTAGTGGTAATTGCCGCGAACTGTCATTTACGCCTAGAGATTGCTTCAACATCGGTTTATTTTTAACAATACAACAACAAACGATGGAAGCTTATCGCAGAAAACAAAAGGTCTTCGCGGTTTTAGTATTCAAAAAGTTGATAAAAAAAAAGCTAACAGGCGATTCTGGGTTCATCCCTTCACACACTTAAGAGCAGTAAGAGGGGCTTTTGTGACAACGTATGCAGATTTGAGGCACAATCGTGGTAAATTTTGACGTAGGACTACGTCTTTGTTTTCAATACTGGGGTACAGTTTAAAAAAATATCTATTGCGACCGTCACGAAATGTGGTCAGGTTTTGAGCGTTAATATCTCAGTCGTTTCTCCAAACATTTACTAAATTTTTGCACCAATCGATCGAAAATATTTCTACGCATCGATTCTCATAATGAAAACTATTGATTTTCAACACTAAACTATTTAAAATAACGCAAAGATAAGGTGGTGTCTTATAATGTCGATTTTTCAGAGTAAATTTACCAAATACACTGTACTTCCTAGCACAGATTTCATCTTTAGGTAACGAACGTCTCCTAGGCAGCCACGAAGGTTATCAAACAAGTACAAGTTATCAAACAAGTTTAGTATTTCGGTAGTCGTAGAGCTGTGCAGTGGCGTAGTAGCGCCACTAAATCCGTTCTTTTCAGGACGACCAAATCAGTTTACTAACTAAAGAGTTTGGTTGAATAATCGCAAACTATTTCTCCCTCGTCAATTAAATCCGTCCTTTTAAGGACGACCAAATCAGTTTATTAACTAAAGAGTTTGTTTAGTTGAATTTTTCTTTTGTCGGTTTGTAGTTCAATTACCGCGTCACGGCTGAAAATAGCATTCATTAAACGCCGCGTCCCGGAGTATATCATAAAACCGTTGAACAACAATCTAACGAAATTTTAGAAGGGATAATTCGAGCCGAATTGTGACACGTCAATGACCGACTATGTGGTTGAGTCCGTTTTAGTTCCTAGTTATGCATAGCGGATTAGTTGCTGGCAGTGGCTAGCAAATTAAGAAAATTTCTGTTAAGAAAATCATCCGCTAGCGTGCACTTATTAAAACTAATTATGTGGCGCAATAACTGAAGTTCGTTCCCTTTGATGCAATTAGTATCACATTGACTTCGTTGAATGAAAATTTGATTCAGTCTTACGGTAGTTGTATTGCTGTGCAGAGCAAAATGTGCTGTAGCAGCGCAGTAGGGGTGCGACCACCCTGGAGGATGCACTGGCGAGCAGTCGTTATCCAGAGAAGTTGGTGCAGTTGGCTGTTTGGGCCGATGCTCCCGTCAACCTCGCTGAGAGAAATAAGGCTGCTTAAGCCTACGAGTTGATGGGAAAAAGCCGCCCGTGACAACAACGGGACAAGAATCATCCCACGTCACCTGCAGATGGCCATCCGCACCGACGAGGAGGTAAACTAAGAATACCAAGAAGAAACCCCAAGTTAAACCGTGAACAATGTTTCTCCCCCATCAACTATATCCGTCCTTTTCAGTACGACCAAATCAGTTTGCTTATTGAAGAGTTTGTTTGGTTGAATATTTCTTTTGTGCTGTTTGAAATTTCATTCATTCGATAGGAATCAAGTAATTTTGAGAATGTCCAACTAAAATGTCGGAGCATACAATATGGCTGCAAAGTATGTGGTTCTACCATCGTAGAAAATACAACTTGGGCCGTATCATTATTAAAACCAAACGGTCCTTTTTAGGGCCACCAAATGCAATCTAAAGCGCTAACAATATAATTTTCTTACATATTCACTTCCCAATACTGTTCTATCGTTCATTTAGCACTATTTCGACCCAGACGTCTATCGGCAATTCCCAAACAGACCACAACCATCTACAGCGCAATAAGGATAATGAATTTTAAGGTGATCGATCATATCAACACAATATGATCTTAAGGTGCATTCTCGCTTCACCATCTCGGAAGGCATGCAGTGAAGCATTTTAAAGGGCGATACGGTCAAAATTTGGTCAATATCAACTTGACGTATTTCTTTCAATTTTGCATTTAAAAAACCTGAACACCCCTCATTTTGAAGGTGTGTGTGTGTAGAATGTTGCTCCTATTTTGATTTTGGAATTCACTCTTCAGTTGTCAAAATGCCGTCCAAGCAAGAAGAGCAGCGTATCAAAATTTTGCTCGCGCATCGCGAAAATCCGAGCTACTCGCACGCAAAGTTGGCAAAATCGCTAAAAGTTGCCAAATCAACCGTTACAAATGTAATTAAAGTGTTTGGGGAACGTTTGTCGACAGCCAGGAAGTCTGGATCGGGGGGGAATCTATAACCGGAAGCCGCTGAGACGACAAAGAGAGTTGCCGGTAGTTTCAAGCGAAACCCTAACCTATCTCTCCGAGATGCCGCAAATAAGCTGGGTGTATCGTCTACAACCGTGCATCGAGCCAGAAAACGAGCCGGACTATCGACTTACAAGAAGGTAGTGACTCCAAATCGCGATGATAAACAAAATACGACGGCCAAAGCGCGATCCCGGAGGCTGTACACGACGCTGTACCACTTGCATCCCCGCCAGCTAAAGGGCTATGAAAAACGTATATTTTTCACAATAAAACTACTATAACTTCTCCCATAGAAAAATTTATATTTTGATTATTTGTACAACTTTGTAGAACATTATTTTGACCTAAAACTGCACATTTATTAAATAATCACAAAAAAACTAGTTTCCAAGGCCTGCCATTTTAAAAGACACGTTACTCGGCACCGTGACCAGATAGAAGGTTAATGTTTTCAGCAATGTTGTTTGTATTAAAATTATCTACAACTTTGCTGAAGACACTAACTTCTATCTCATCATTTAAAAAAATTAAGTTTGCAGCGGCGCCTGTGGTGAAGCTGCGAACTAAAATTTGTCACCTTTAAATGCGTTATATTTTTTTAAAATTTTCATCTGAAGACACCAAAATGTTAAGAACACGTTTTTACGAGTTATTGTAAAAAGTTCATGTTTTTGGCGTTTCGTCCCACAGTGCGCTGTTCTAAGATTAAAATAAATTGTTCCAGAGCGTTTGTTACAGATAAATACAGAATGCGTGATATTTTTTTAACGCAAAACTTCTACATAGGCATTTGTAATTTTTTTGTCAATGAATAAGTATGGCTGTGTAATGTAATGATGTCTTTTTCATTTTTTTTTTAATTTCTGAATAGAGCCGTTTTCAGCCATACACGAGCGATATTGATTTTTAAAGATGCGTAAAAAGTATACATCTTTTATGTTCTCAAAGGAGTAAAAAGTATGCATACTTACTTTTCAAAAGGAGTAAAAATTATACATATTCTATTTTTCAAAAGGAGTAAAAAGTATGCACATTATGACGTACATTCAGTTTACGCGCAAAAGGGAGTAAAAGTAATACTACTCCTTTTTGGCGTAGTCCCAGTTCCCTCGAAAAAGCATACCTTATACTAATAAGAGCGTAAATTAAGATTACCGTGCACAACACGTTTGAAAATAACACCACAAATTTTAGTCGATCAATGTCTTCGACGAGAGACATTTCCAAATCCCATTAGAAAGCTCATTCCAGAAGTCTGTGCCACCACCGCCAGCCCCATTCGAAGATAATGGCTCCCAGAGAATGTATATCGCTTTACAGCCCTATTTTCTATTTCGTCTAGTATCGTACATATTTTATTCATCACTCATTCATCAAGCAGCCGGAAGCAGCAGCCTCTCATCATCGCCGTAGTCGGTTTTAAGTGCAGCACGTTCTAAAATTTATACAACACATTTTATGAGCCCTCTCTGAAGGGGGGGGGGGCGCCGGAACGCGGAGAGTGATGGAAGGCTAAAACTTTTCCATCAACGTCGAAGATGACATCGCCGACGCCGTGCCGTTTCCATCGTCGTCGTTGTTGCTGCTGGAAGCTGACCATCATTATTAGAATGGATCCATAGGACCCATGATTGGGACGGGTAGGTAGCAACTGCCATAGCGATGGGCCGTTCAACCGTTTCGATCCTTCGGTGCAACATTCGTGGGCGGATGGTCAAAATTCGAATGAGGTAAAATGGATAATTTCGGCAGTACGGTACGTCGCCCTGATAATCATCGTCAGAAATTTTACCGACATTACAATGCATGGATTGGGGTAGTGTAAGAAGAATAAGCCGATCGCATGGCGTTCGGGGTCTGGATAAAGTGCACTTGCTGGTAGAACCCGGTAGCTTAGAACTGCATGGCAGCAGCGAAAGTGGATTGCATTGCATCAATGGATTCGCATTAGTACAGAGTACAGTCGCACCGTGTGCATCCATCGGGTACTTCCAATGCATACCAAATTGGGTCATCATTATTCATTGTCGTCATTTGGTGTGTTTGGTGGAACCAGGCGAGCTTAGCTCTAGATCCATGGGATAGAACAGTGGGTGTTTGGAATACTTTCCGGCCCTTGTAAATGTGAACCGACGGGTATAATGGTCATTTGAAATCTCACTGTGTCAATCGGCTCAACAAACGCCACGATTAGTCTCGAAGTGCACTTTGAACACAGACGCGCCCTACTTGCAACCGGCTGACGGTTCGATGTCCATGCGGCGCCACACTCAACAGCCGTTCGTCCGGATGATGGTCCCGAAAAATGAATTAGGATGGACATGCGTCCATCGTGGAACAAGCTGATGCAATCAATCTGCGCCCGGGCTGCTGTGTGTAATGGAAAAATTACTTTATTTTCTGTAAATAATTAATCATCTAGTCGGATGGATTCTACTCCAACCGGCGTTCTTCATACGAAAAACCACTTTGAAATATTCAACTAACAAGAGAAACTCACATCACGCCACGCTCCATTAGCAGCGATCCTAGATGAAGTGTACGCGAGATTGTTATGCACATTTTACCGAATCTGAAGAGCCTTTGTATGTGCTTTCATTATTCAATTTGTGCCAAAATTAGGTTCTGTATGCTCGCCTCACATTGGTAGCACTGCGTGTACCCTAATGGAAGTGAGCGAGTGTTTCTAATAACCGGCATTTACAGCATCCCCTAATTAGTTTCCTCGGCGGAGTGGAAGTATTTGCGATAAAAATTGAGTTGCAACATCTTTCCACCCTCGTCGTTCGTCGAGCAAACCCCTAATCGTTTGCGTAAAATCTGACGGCCTAATTCGGATTTGATGCTCGTACCATCACTATTGCAGACAGCCGTTCCCGGCCATCATTTCAGTTCGTTCGACCACAAAGAAGCTGATTTTAAATCTGAAACAAGATATCCGATGGGGGGGGGGGAGAGCGGGGGGGAGGGTTGAATCTGCTGCTGATGTTGAAGAAGACACATTGTAAACATATCTGCTAATGACTGACTGCATGTTCGCCGTTTCAGGCTTCAATATGGTTGAAGCGATATCGGTAGGGACGCAAATCTGTTGCTCTAACCAAATTATAATTAATCTTCATCTAGTTAGCTATGCGTATGAGGGTGGGTGGTGGCTTTTATTGACTGATTGGAGCGACATTTTGACGTCAAACTGTTTCTTTTTATTTGGTCATTCAAGCTTTACGTAGCCACGGAGCCAATTTTCTGGATTTCTGGATTGTCCATTGAATTTAAAGACGTTCGACTTCATCACTTTACAACACACTATACAGTACAGTGAGTAGAGCGCACTTTGAACGCATCATATAACTAATCCAAAATTATTATTTTCAGTTTTGATGCATCCTTAGATGGACATTATCGAAGAGGTTAAAGGGTGTTCCGATCAAAATTTTGTCAAACAGTAATGTGCCTGAGTCGATCAAAGTTTTTGTTAATAAGTCAAATTCTTTTTCTTTTTCAAGTTCACTCAATCACTCACTTTTAATCATATGCGAATTGCCGGGTCCTTCGTTTAACACCTGCCGTAAGATTTTGTACAGTCTCCTTGTGCACTGTATTCGCCGCAAAACGCCAGTTTGCCTGTTTCTCGTTCACAATAGCTTTTCGAGTATTCTTAAGGTTCCGCTTGACGATGGCCCAATATTGTTCGATTGGGCAAAGCTCTGGCGTGTTGGGAGGGTTCTTGTCCTTGGGAACCACTTGAACGTTGTTGGCAGCATATCACTCCATGGCTTTTTTTCCGTAATGGCAAGATACCAAATCCGGCCAAAATAGAACGGCGCAATTGTGTCGCTTCACGAAAGGCAGTAGACGTTTTTGTAGGTACTCGCTCAGATAAATTTCCTGGATGACGATTCCGGTCACAAAATAAACGTTGTTCTTCAAGTCACAGGTACAGATGGCCTGCCACACCAGATATTTCTAAGCAAACTTTGACAGTTTAATGTGCTTGAAAATATCAGCATCCTTTCCCCATCTGGTTGCCGTAAAAATTCCTATCCAGGAAGCCGTTTAAAGTCTACCTTGACGTAAGTATCATCTTCCTGTACCACGCAATCAAACTTCGTCAGCATCGTAGTGTACAACTTTCACGATCGTGCTTTGGTCGACGTGTTTTGTTTGTCGTCGCGATTTGGAGTCACCACTAGCTTGTAAGTCGACAGTCCAGCTCGTTTTTAGCTCTTTCCACGGTTGAAGACGCAACTCCCAGCTTCTTTGTGACATCTCAGACGGAGAGGTTGGGGTTCCACTCGAAACAGCAGGCAACTCTTTTCGTTGTCGCTGTGGCCTCCGGCTTTCGGTTTCCCCCGATACAGCTTTCCTGGCTGTCGACAAACGTTCACCGAACCCTAGAGGGTTTGAGCTGTTTAGTGGAATACTTGTTGTAACTCGACTGTCGAGTTATTAGTACGAGACACTGAAGAAGTCTGCACATTGTAGACGAAATACGCGTATCTGTCGAAGATAAGCAAAGGTAGTTGGAATTAAATGGAGATTACTAATTTTTCTTCTAATTTATAGGTTCACCGAACACTTTTAATACGTTGGTAACAATTGATTTAGCCACATTCAACAATTTCGCCAACTTGGCGTGAGAGAAGTTTGGATTTTCGCCATGCACGTGCAAAATTTTGATGCGTTGCTTCTCTTCCTTCGACGACATTTTGATAACTGAAGTGCCAATCTCAAAATCTCAAATTAGAGGCATGATGCTACAAGCATACATCTTCAAAATGAGGGGTGTGCAAAATTTGTTACTGCACGATGAAAGGAAATGCGTCAAATTTAAGTCGACCAAATTTTGATCGAAACACCCTTTAGCTTTGGGAGGAGTTCTCTAGGAGTTGAAGTGTGTAATGGATTTATGTGATTTTTGTTTCACGTTTAAAGTGCTAGTTCGAGTTCTTCTTTGTCTAAAGGGTGTATTCGATAAAAATGGCACACACATATATACTCATCAAAATTAAACTGATTATCGGATTTTCTTGAAATTTTCAGGGAATGAAGAACTACTAATGAGTTTTGATTTACAACATTTGTTTTATTCAATTTCGTCTCCCATCCCAAATGCCCGCACCTTCCTTTTCACTCCACCCATCAAATTTTGTACAACCGATTTTCCCAGTGTTTTTGTTGTTTTCAGCCAAATTTTCTTCAATTCTAGCTCTGTTTTTATAGTTTTGGGATGTTTGCGAAGTTCCGTTTTCATAATTGCCCAGAATTTTTCAATTGGACGAAGTTCCGGTGAATTTGGTGCTTTCATATCCTTTGGCACAAAATTGACTCCTTTGGCTCGGTACCACTCCAATACGTTTCGAGCGTAGTGGCAGGATGCTAGATCAGGCCAAAACAGAGTTGATCCTTTGTGCTTCTTAATGAATGGCAAGAGACGCTTCTTAAGGCACTCTTCCGTGTAAATCGCACCGTTTATTGTTCCGGAAGTGATGAAGGGAGCACTTATTTCACCACATCCGCAAATCGCCTGCCAGATTAGAAACTTCTTTGCAAATTTCGATAGTTTCTTCTTTCGAACATCCTCCGGAACATCGAACTTCGACTTGGCAACGAAATATTCTTGCCCAGGAAGTTGACGGAAGTCGGCCTTGACGTATGTTTCGTCATCCATCACGATGCAACCGGATTTGGTGAGCAGCTTCGTGTAAAGTTTCCGGGCGCGGGTTTTCGCAGTGATGTTTTGTTTTTCATTCCGGTTTGGGGCTTTTTGCACTTTGTAAACATGTAACCCAGCACGCTTCATGGTTTCCTGCACAAACCGACTGACACATTAGACTTTTAGCGACATCTCGAATTGACATGTTCGGATGGTTCTTGAATTGTTGTACGACTTTCCTGGCCATTTTACTGTCCATTGGACCAGTTTTACGACCACTCCTTCCTTCCTTTGGACACTCAGACGCTCCTTGAAGGTTCTTATTTAGAGACACGGATTGAATTTGCAATTCCAAGCCTTTTAGCAATCCACCGGTGGACGCCCCTGAACTGACATTACTGAACTACTGAATGTATAACTATGAAACTTGGCAGATGTAAATAATACACTATGGATAAGATCTACTCAAATTTCTAGGTTTTTTACGATTCAAAAGTTACAGAAGATTTTCTGTGTGCCATTTTTATCGAATACACCCTTTATGAGCCAGTCGGCTACCTGCTCCATCGCGTTCTTCTCGAATCCTCGACCACATTCCATATGTCCTAATCTCGACACATCTCTTCGATCCCTACGTGCTGCCTCAAATCCTTCCTAAAACAACCATGACCAGACAGGAACTGTGTAGAAGTTCACCATCCCATGCTCCCTGTTTATCCATGTCATCAGACTTGGAATGAGCCTGTACGTCGGTCTTACGTTCGCTGCTGTGTTCCACTCCAGCTGCCATCGACTCCATTCTCAGTATCTCCTGTAGTAGCAGGGTATTGCTTTATATCCTGTTTAAATGCAGCTATAGCCGCTGAAAACACGACCCCACGGACCTCCCTGTCCGCATTGGTTCTAGCCCTTTGCACCAGTTGACTCCAAATTCTTCGAATGGAAGTGTTATACGTCCTCACTATTATAGTAGTAAACCGGACGGTAAAAAGCGAAATAAAGGTCATAATCGTGCAATGCTGGAGACAAATGCTGTCGTTTGTGTAATGCGCAAGTCATGAGAGAAAGTGAGAGAGAGAGAAATATATAGAGAGAGAAATACATAGAGAGAGAGAAATATAAAGAGAGAGAGAAAAAGAAAGAGAGATAGAGAGATAGAGAGAGAGAGAGAGAGAGAGGGGGGGAGGGAGATAGAGAGAGAGGGGGGAGAGATAGAGAGAGAGAGAGAGAGAGAGAGAGAGAGAGAGAGAGAGAGAGAGAGAGAGAGAGAGAGAGAGAGAGAGAGAGAGAGAGAGAGAGAGAGAGAGAGAGAAAGAGAGAGAGAGAGAGAGAGAGAGAGAGAGAGAGAGAGAGAGAGAGAGAGAGAGAGAGAGAGAGAGAGAGAGAGAGAGAGGGGGGAGAGGGGGGGAGAGAGAGGGGGGAGAGAGAGAGAGGAGAGAGAGAGAGAGAGAGAGAGAGAGAGAGAGAGAGAGAGAGAGAGAGAGGGAGAGAGAGAGAGGTGGATTTGCCGCAAGATGGTAAGTTCGATTTTCCCACCCATAGAGTTAGTTTGATTCAAGTTTCTTTTACATGGAATTGGGGGCGACCCCAGCGTAGCCCTTAACATCCATACATACTTCTCACGCATAAGTTACGAATTCAAATCTGATGGTTTGATTCGGCCTCATGTCATTATGGGAAATCCACCCTGGGATAGTTTAAGGTACAAGAAATCAAACGTGCCAAAACAGCCAATCCACCAAACTGCCCAACATTTTACATTATAGAGAAGTACTGGGCTCTAGTTAGGCGGAAACTCTTCGAAACTAAGAAAAAACCGATGATTTAAACAGAAGATGAGGAATCGTCACGCTGGGCGTATCTGAGGATACCGTACGGACCTGATGGCGGATGTACTACAGAAGGTTCGAGAATTTTATAGTAAACATGATTAACATCTTAATCAACCGTTTCTCGTGTAGATATAACTCTAATATAGTGGAATAAACAATCGGTTTTGTTGAATTATGCGCAAGTTTGTTTTATCTGCTATTATTTTGGTGTCCGAAATTAAACGTGGACAGGCTATAAAAAAATTTGAATCGCATATTGGAAAGGTGACGTCAAGTTGTTCAATAAATTGCTTATATAGAAAACAGAGAAGAAGGCTAAAATTTAAGCTAACCTTTCGTCCTTTTCAGGATGACCAATACGATTTCTTCGGCTAAAAAGTTTTTTGAAAAGGATTGCTCCTAATCTCATCTCACTTTTCGTTGCATATTCTCATCAGTTAACAGCCAGCGATGGCTGAGAAATAGTGCGCTTTACTCATCACATACTTTAAACAATGTGTACAAATGGAATATAGTTCGATCGGAAATTTAAACGGTTTTTTATATTATACCATCTTATGTTTTGCAAGAATATGGCAAGTGAAACATGCCAAATGTAAATATTAAAACTAATGGCTGCCAAGAAAAATTGTCCACTGAATACTAATAAGTAAATCATTTCTCACTAGATATGTGAGATTTTTGCATAAATAAATGGAACAATTTCACGGTAATCAACTCAATTATCGAGTATGAGTATTCAACTTTTATAAACTACTACACCCAAAATAAAAAAGCAAGATTGTAATGCAAATTCGCTTGATTTCGATTCATTTCTCGTAATGGCTCGTTACTTGGAGAAAAAATGCAACATTGGACGTGGGCAAAAAAGCAACACATCAATTCGCTTAGAAAAATTCAATGTGTGCGTGAGGTTGTGCAGTTGATTAGTAGTAGTAAATTCAATGGCTCACAAAAAAAGATCTCGATCCGCAACTGAGATTCGAACCGCGGCCGTCAGCGTGGCGGCTCTTCATTGTAATTATCTAGCCACCACTACATGTTGAGGTGATCGGAATACAGTTGCTTCGGCTGTCGAGGCACTCAACGTTACAACAATGAAGCAAATGTCCGTCGCACACACTTACATGGCTTCGTTTATTTGCTAAAACGCATGGTGACTTGATGAGAGGGAGATGGGAGTGTGATGACGAGTGAAAATAAAAATAGTACACTTGACAGCGGAATAGCAACAGTGGCAAATGGCGTAGCGGCGTTCTGTGTCATTGTCTCACTCAAATTGAGAAGTTGTTGACGATTGAACAAAAACTCAACGGTTGCTGCGATTATCGAGGCACTACACTCCCGCTTCACTTTACTCAATTTTTGAGTACAATTGAATGCTATCTCTTTTTCTACTCAACAATTGAGTTGATCCAATTTTTAACGAAAATTGAGTAACATTTCCGTGAGAGAAAATAGATAGCATACAATTGTACTCAAAAATTGAGTAAAGTGAAGCGGGAGTGTAAGCACACAGCGATAACTGCTTGCACACACTTGCATGGCTTTGTTTATACCATGAAAAGCTTTGTGGATCATGATGGGCAAACTTGCCTTTTCAGAATCATGCAGATTTCTCAAAATATGATTGCAATAACTGCAATTGCATTTTTTGCTACAATTTCAACTTTTAGGTGTTGCCTTCAAAAACTCCCACATGCCCAATTTGGTTTCCTTTGCTTGATTGATTCTCGAGTTATGCAGAAGTGTGTGTTTAATTTGTATGAAGGTCCCCCGCCCCTTTCAAAATGAGGAGGAGTCTCGAACCATCATTAGAACCTTCTCCGGCCCCAAAAACCCCTGCATACAAATTTTCATAACAAAAAGGAAATTGCTGCTCACTTCTGGGATCCCATGATATTGGGAAGATATTTCCAATTTCGAAACATTATAAATTAGATAATTCTCATGTTTGATTTATATTCATGACTCATTTGTGTAAGACCCCACCCCCCTACCAATGAGAAGAGCGGTCTCAAACCAAAGTAGAAACATTTCTTGCCTGCAAAATCAGCACATGCCAAATTTGATTCCACCTGCTTTATTAGTTCTCGAGTTATGCAGAAATTTCAGTTTCATTTGTATGAGCCCCCCCTTTCTAGAAATGGGAGGGGTCTCGAACTACCATAGAAACATTTCTTGCCTCCAAAAAAACCCACATGCCGAATTTGATTCCATTTGCTTGATTAGTTCTTGAGTTATGCAGAAATTGGTGCTTCATTGTATGATCCAGATGGTATTGTGTCTCATTTGTATGGTATTTGTTCAGAGAAGAGAAGTGTTTCTTAATATCTTAAAAACTTTTCGGACACCAAAATCCCCTCCATACAAAATTTCACGCCGATCGGTTCAGTTGTTTTAGAGTCTATATGGTTCATCATAATGAACAAAAATTCATTATACATATACCTAAAGCTATGTCCATTTAAAATCCGGAATAATAAAATCATCTGTATCTGGGTAATGGGTAGACGTACAAATAAGTTTAATACATCAAAACAAAGGTAATTTACTGAACTTTAAGATAAAAAATTCAATACAAATCCTTTCTCTTCGTTTCTAATGAAAATTCGCACTTTCTTCTTTATTCCTCCCATCAAACGCAGCACAGCACAGCTCCACATTTTGGTCATCTGAGTCGCGTCCCGAGCCCTTTTTTCCACTTTTCTTAAGCTTCCGCTCCATTATTGCCCAAAATCTCTCGATGGGCCGGAACTGCGGGCAGTTGGGTGGATTTATGTTTTTATCGATGAAATCTACGTTATTATAGCGGTACCACTGGATGACTTCCCGGCTGTAGTGGCAACTTGCCTAATTTGGCCAAAATTTTATGGTACCTCTATGGGCTTTAATTAAAGGTGGTACGCGGTTTTTCTGGTATTCTTCCTTGTACAGCTTCGAGTCCATCATCTTATTCGTCACGAACACTTTGGTCGTCATCAGTTTTTTTTGGCAAATTTGTCCATAAAGGCAAATTTAAACTTGCTCACCATCTGAAATCTCTCCTATGACGACCAATGCGTTTTTACCAGCTGAGGAGTTTGTAAATTAGGAATGTCTCTAACTTAACGTTGCATATTCCCATCAGCTAGCACCCAGCTGGGCAGGCACGACGAAGAGATGTTGAATCAACTGCTATCTGGTGTAAACTAGTAGTCATCCAGTGGTGGTAAAAGAAATCGCTCAAGCCTAGAGATCATATGGATCAATTTTTTTACTAAATTTTGGAAGCATATACTTTCATCTTGATGCATACAGTTGTACCGAAATTCGTTGGTCTTTTCTTAGGTGACAGCTGACATCCAGATTCTTGGTCATCATTATTTCTGTTTTTAATTATATTCGATAAGCAAAGTGTTATACCTCCCTTCGTAAAATATCAACAAGCTTCGAGCTCATCCCTTCTTTCAAACCCTACAAACTTCTCAAAGGTACAAACGAAAATCTACAACTTCATGGTTTCCCCCCCAATCTCCTCCCAAGGACTAAATGTGCATCAACGAAAATGGTAACGCTCCTTACCTAACGCAAAACCATTGTTTCTCGCGTACTCCAACCAGAAGGCATCATCATAGCGGGCTTAAGTGAGGAGCAGGAACGCCAAATTTCACCAAACACCGACAAAGCGTTTCGCTGCTAAATTGAGTGAAATTAAAATATTCTTTCCTATCGCACCGGCAGTAGCGGATGACTTGTTGTTCTCCGATGTCGGTGGTGCCGGTGGTTAGATGGCAGAAAACCGAAATGAATCAAACCAGGTTTCGCCACGCCAGTCTTCGTGCCATTTCGGTGGTGGCGGCTGGAAGAGGTTCCTCTTGCTAGCTGCGGAAGGAAATTAGTTGGAAAACTGGTTAATGCAATGCACCACCCACTGACTGCCAAACGACGACGAGGACGACGTTGTCGTCTGGAAAATTGCGAACGCGAACGGTTGGTACCTAACTACAATCGATTTGTTCCATTCAACTCGTACACTAATGTAGATATATAGCGAGACGGCAAGGCTTTCTCTTCCAGAACAAAGGAATCCCCAAAGCGAACAAGTTTTTCACGACGATGATGACGCCTTGCTTGCGGAAAGTGAGTAGCAAGGCAGCTCGCATAGCTCGCTGATTCGGTTGATGGTTTCGAGGCTCAAATTAAATTTAAAATATGCAAACATCAATTAAAACTAAATTAGAATAAATTGTCAACGATACGTAATTAAAGACAAATATTTCTCGTTGAAACTTGGAACGGCTTGCCGTGCGCGCCGGAAATGCAAATGTGACACGGAAGTGTCGCCAACAGCAACATCGATAGCAACCGGGGCATCTGGATGATGGGGTTGATGTTCAAATAGTCAGATCCTCGAAATAATTTAGACGGAGATGATCATAAGTTTTAGTTGTGACGAATTGATGATCAAAAAGGTGTCATATTTTCTATGTTTTATGTCATATGTTTTTCTAGACTTAATCGTCTCAAGTGCAACATGGAGTCTCTCTTATGTGCTGTCAGTTACATATGGTTTTACATATCTTTTAAGAGAGCATTAGGTAGTTCAAACTATCGAAGCAGCTCCACTCCACTCTCTTCGATTTCAAATCAGGTCTTGACTTTTCTCCAAAAGAATCGCAGCAAGCGCTGCCCGTCGACGGTTGAGTTTGCGAGAGCTGTCAGGGTTTCTTTCTTCGCACACTGAATGTGGTTTTGCCAGTTAAATTTGTATTTGAAAATCGTTTTTACCTGTGATTTCTATTGTAGTGCATTTGTGCGCGATTGTTTGAAGTACTACTTATGCTCGTGCTATTTTTTCGATAGCGGAGCGCTGCTCCTATAGAGACAAAATCGCATCTTTTAGCATTACAGGGGACGGCTTGCCATTTGTAAACGAACACTGAACATAAGCAAAAATTTCCGTAGAGATCTATCTAAATATAACGATATTTGCACGATACTGTTAAATACGTGCCATCCTCAAATCAAAACATGTTTTGATAAGGCAAGTGTATGCGCAATACCAAGAATCATTTGACGTTTGTAGGGTGTTTATGCAAGAATTGTAAGAATAACCAGCCATTCTTAAAAGGGTCACTGGAACTGAACAGAGCTATCACCTTTGAACGCCCGGGCTAAATTCCGGGTTTGATTATCCTAAAATATGACTCTGGGCAAACTTTAATCTCACTAGGACATGATTTAGGGATGCCTCTAATCAATCAAGGTTTTGACATTTCAAGCCATGAAAATTTTTCCAAGGGGAAAACTAAAAATAGATTTTTAATGCATGAAACTTTTTATTTTGAACATCTATTTTCTCTGTTAGAACAGTTTGGGGACTTTCAGAACTGTCCATGGAGTTAAGAAAACATTCTCGACCAACAAACATTTTATAAACCCAGAAGCTAAGCTTATTTTGCCCTTCATCGGACAAGGTTGAGGTGCGCTTATAATCGATCGTGATTTTGAATTTTCAGGGACTTTGAAAACTCTTGAGTTCAGAAATAACAAGAGAATGTTCATTATACTGTTTCATTTCCTAGTATATGACCCTTATCAACATCTTCAAATTTAATGTGTGATATTTCATTGAAATGGTTCGTGCATTGCGCTGATTATTTCAGCCCAAAAATTTCTGCAAGATATAATCGAGAATCGAAAAAATCTCCTTGCGAAAATTTTAATGGGTAAAAATGTCAAAGCAAATAGATGAATTATATTTTGAATATACTTAGGGCAAACGTTACATGCCCTAAATTTAATTAATTTGGGTTTTATTCGGATTTTTATTCGAATTTTTCTTCGGATTTATATTCGAATTTTTATTCCAAATAATATTCAGATTTTTATTCGGACTTCTGTTCGGATTTTCATCCAATTTTTATGCGGATTTTTATTCCGAATAATATTCCGATTTTGATTTGGATTTTCATTTGGATTTCTATTCGGTTTTTCATTAAGATTTTCTTTGGATTTATATTCGGATTTTTATTCGGAATAATATTCAGGTTTTTATTCGGATTTTTATTCGGTTTTTTGTTCGTATTTTTATTTGGATTTTGATTCGGATTTTAAAACAGAGCTCGGATTTTTATTCGGATTAATAATCAAATCTCTATTCTGATCTTTATTCGGATTTTTATTCGGATTTATATTCGGATTTTTATTTGAATTTTTAATCGGATTTTTATTCGAATTTTGTTCGAATTTTATTCGAATTTATATTCGGATTTTTATTCGGATTTTTAATTGGACTTTCATCCACATGTTTACGCGGATTCTTATTCGGATTTTTATTTGGATTTTTATTCCGAATAATATTCCGATTTTTATTCGGACTTTCATTCGGATTTTTATTCGGGTTTTCATCCAGATTTTAATGCGGGTTTTTATTGTGATTTTTATTCGAATTTCAATTCGGATTTTAAATCGGAATAATATTCAGATTTTTATTCGGATTTTTAGTCGGACTTTTATTCAGATTCAGATTCCAAATAGGATTTTCATCAAGATTTTTATGCGGATTTTTATTTGAATGTTTATTTGCAATAATATTTAGATATTTTTCTGAATTTTCATCCGGAGTTATATGCAGATATTTATTAGAATTATTATTTGGATTTTTATTCAGATTTGGATTTGGATATTAATTCGGATTTTAATTCGAATTTTATTTAAATTTGTATTCGAATTTTTATTCTGACTTTCATTCGGATATTAATTCGGATTTTTATTCGGACTTTTTATTCAAATTTTTATTTGTATTTTTATTGGGATTTTTATTCGAATTATTTTTGGATTTATATTTAGAATTAATATACGGATTTTCGTTCGGATACATGTTCGGATTTTTAATTCAGATTTGCATAGAGATTTTATTACGATTTTAATTCGGATTTCAAATTATTAATTGGATTTTTATTCGGATATTAATTCGAATTATCTTCAGATTTTTATGCGGATTTCTATTCGAATTTTTATTTGAATTTTATTTGGACATCTTTTCAGGTTTTTAATTCGATTTTTTGGGTTTTTATTCGGATTTTCATTCTGATTTTTATTTGTTGTTTTTCGGATTCCGGTTTCAAATTTTTTTATAAAAGTTTTATTCGGATTTTTCGGATGATAATTCGATTTTCATTCGAATTATTATTCCGAATTTCATTCTGATTTTTATTTGCGTTTTTCAGATTTGGGTTTGGACTTTTAAAAAGAGTTTTATTCGGATTTTCATTTGGATTCTTATTCGCATTTTTATTCGTTTCTTATTCGAATTTTAATTCAAATTTTTATTCGGATTTTTATACAGATTTTATTTTATGTTATTTTCTAGGATTTTTATTGGGATTTCCATTTGGACTTATACTTGAGTTTAATTCGGATATTTTTTCGGATTTTTAATTGAAATTTTATTCGGATACGATTAAAACGTAGATCGGATTTCAATCGTCCTTTCAATCGTAGTTTTGCATGGATTTGTTTTCGGATCTATATTCGGATTTTCATATGAATTTTATTAGAATTTTTATTCATATATTTATTCATATTTTTAACACATTTTTATTCATATTTTCATTCATACTTTTATTCATATTTTTATTATATTTTTATTCAGCTTTTGAATCAGATTATGAATAAGTATTTTAGGTAGATTTTGATTGAGATTTTTTATCCAAATATCTCTCAAATTTTATTTGAACTTTCACTGCAATTTTTTCAGATTTTAATTGAGATTTTAATATAATTTTTTTTTTCAAATATACTTCAGAATTTTATTTGGACTTTCACTCTAATTTTTATTCGGATTTAGAATGAATTTGCATTGGATTGGAATTGGATTTTAATTGGATTCGGATTGAATTTGGATTGGATTTGGATTGGATTTGGATT